>JAQMYG010000007.1:9234491-9246652 GCA_030014215.1 Clariallabes teugelsi
TTGTCCGTATATATATATAGATATATATATATATATATATATATATATATATATAAATAAAATGGCCTGGTGTGTACATTTTACTCCCACACTAACTTTACATTTAGCATTATATTATAAGCAGTATTTGTGCATACTGCTTCACTTCAGGCTCTTAATAACCCTAATAGGCAGCACCAACGAGACAGAAAAGACGCAGATGTAAGCAAAAATTTTATATAAACATGTGAAACAAAGCTCATTAAATAATTAGTACATATTTTTCATAAATGTGCATGTTTCAGGTGCAGACTCAGGATTTGCATTGCCAGGGTTTGCTTGATTTCCGTTGGCCACTGGCCAGATATGGGCAAACCGCAATGAAGTAGTTGACAAGGACGGAGAGCCAGCATCGACCTCAACCTATATGAAGTCCAGTGCTCTAATATGCTATGGGATGACTAATCCGTGATCAATAATATACCTCAGGAGTTAACGTATACAAGTAAGGTCTGGATTAATCCCAGTCGACTGACGTATACAGCTAGTAATCCATCCTTAAGCCAGATGGTGGCTCTATTCTCTGGGGTTAAATTTCCCACCAGGACATCGACCACAGAAGGGCAATTTGCATACCTGGTGGAAAAGCCTTTGTAAAATTTGGACTGATTAAGTTGAAGCGTACTTGGCATTAAAAAAAAAAAAAAAAAAAAACTCTGCCTTTTAATTAAATATCCAAACTACAGCCAGGAAGCAATGAAGGGCAAATGCAGGCTTACAGGAGATAATTACAATTGCTCAGCGATGTCTGGTTGATTAGAAGCAAGGGCCTGAAAACACAATGTTTCTCCAGAAGCCCTTGTACTTCTCGGTGATTGCTGAGAGAGGCTTACAGACATGAATTTCACTGCTTGTCTAAGTCTAAGGCACAATCTTAACTGCAGTACTTGCTTTAACTGAGTTTTCTTTCTTTCTTTCTTTTTCCTTTTCGCTTGAGATGAGACAGTTTGCTTAAAAGAGAATAGAAGGTAAGCAAATATGTTTTCACACACTGTAAAACCTTCTTCATAACGCCATAATCAATGAATAAAGACAAAGATAAAGTGACAAGCAGAACATAACGATGTTACATGGCAAGGCCAACAATGAAATCAATATGAACAGCAGCGAGCACAAAGGAGATAGAGGAAGCGCTTTCATGAAAACATCAACAACAGGCATGATATTGATTTCCAATTATGCTTTAAAGAAATGCTGTTTGGACCTTTGCATGTTTTGTAATTATGGTATATACACAGAGCTTGAGTAATTGCACTTTGTTGAGCGATAGTTTGCCGCTTTATTATTTACTTGAGTCTTTTTGAAATTGTCGACATGTGCGCTTGTACATTTTTTATTCAAACCTTCTCGAAAGGTCTCGTATATTTTAGTAAGTAAAACTTATAACATGAGGCGTCTCCCTTAACTCAATAAGCTCTTTATAATTTGAAAAAACATGTTGATGCTAATTTTTTGCGGAAACAAATTGGTAGCATTTAATTAGTAACTTTTGCTAATGCTATGTTAAGACAAGCACTGATACCAGTTGTACAGTATGTTGAATTTGATATTGTGGTAAATACTGGTTATTAACATGACTAATGTATCATCGGTCGTGCATATCACTTGCAAAGTAATAGCCTTTAAAAATGTTTTTAAAATGTTTTAACCTTTTAGCATGCATACTACACAGAAAAACATGTTATTAACAGAATTTTATCAGTCGGTTCTCTATCAGATAGTAATTTTGATACCCGAGTTAGTAAATGTAATTTTTTTTTACCTGAATACTATCGTTTTTACTTAAACATTTTAACACATAATCATTATATTTTTCTGGAAGTATCATTTTTTTCACATGCGTTTAAAGTGGATGCAGGAGCAATAAATACTTCACTCCTGTATCATTTCAATATCATTCTTAAACAAATCTCTAATATTGACATCTCGAAACTATCATCAAGCTCTTGTGTGCAAACAGATGAGGCAGAGAAAAACGGGCCTTGACTAAATATATAATCTCCCGCGCTGTCAGTTAGCGTTAGCGCCCACACTCGTCTTACACCTTACTCAAAGCGATCGGAAGGCTGCCGAGGACTCTGAGTGGATCGGTCTGCGAGGGAATCGAAAACATGCTAACTGTGCTTTACGTGGTGCTCAGGAGATGACAGTTAAGTGGCACTCAGGTTCCTCACTCAAGAAAAAAAAAATGAAATCACCCTCTCAGCTGAATGGAGTGATACCTTTCCTAATGCACTGAGATCTTTTTTTTTTCTCTGCAAAAGAAGTTCAAGCCAGAAATGAGAGTTCATATGTAAAGTAAGCCAATATATATTAAGATTCTACACCTTTTTAGGTCCTTGTTTGCATGTAAGTAATGTACTGTAAGTCTGTAATGTTGACTATTTTTTACTGAAGCACCTGCTCAGATGACACTGATGGATTCTATCTAAAATGGATTATAAAGTATGGCTCAAAATTGTGAAGTCATGCAGTCGAAAAATTATAAAGGTTGTCATACAAAAAAAAAAAAAAAAGAAACTCATTTGAGTATTTCAAACATTCTACTTTTTTTTACTCAAGTTGCTGCCAATAATTAAAAGTGTTGTATAAAATCAGAAAATAAAGCAAAATCAAACCAAAATTCACAGTGCTCTCAGACTTCATGACCCTCCTGTAAATATATTACAGCGTTCAAAATGTTCAATAACATCATTACCATGTGTAAGGTCTAACAACATTCAGCTCCCGTCTTCAATAATGACCAAAATCAGATAAAAATCTAAACTCCACTTGCTTCGAAGACAATTCACACATAAAGCCTCCTTACAAAAGTCCCCCTGACAATGGCAGCTCTTTAATGAAACTATTCACAAAGGAATCGTTAAAAAAAAAAAAAAAGAAATAACTTTCATCCTGTAATTATTATTGATTTGAAATGCTGTGCTGTACTAATGTGTTAGCGAGCACTAATAAAGAAGCCATTAACATCATTTTACAAAGCAGGGATGAATAATTGAAACAATACCTCGGAAAGGGATTTCTTTTTTCTTTTTTTTTTATTAGTTCTGTACAGAAATTTGCGTCTGTAAATATGTCACAGTAAAATGGCCATGAAACAGGAAACGGCGTTTGTTAACAGGGAAGAAAATAAAGGTTTTCGGAAAAGCACTTTGTTCAGGATAATTGGACATAAAAAGGAACGCAAGATGCATATATTTTTGTGAATTTCCCTTCACGATTGATAAAGTGATCTATATACAATATAGCCAATCATGTTGCAGCAGCACAGTGCATAAAATCATGCACAATGTACTGTAAGTTGGTGGGAGAACATCCCTAACAGACGTCAAAGGAGACTGGCCAGACTGGTTTAAGCTGACGGGGTATCTATTGTATTTTCAACAGCCACTTCCTACAACCACAGTGAACAGTAACACAACACGTGGGACCCCGAGCCAAATGAGCTACATCACCCAAAGAACTTATAAATTTAACCTGGCTTTGGACACAGGTTAACTGACAACTAGTTAACTACATTAGGGTTATAATAGGATTGTAATACTTTTTTTTTTTTAAAGGTACTGTATCTGTATGACATATGACATGCATTGATCCCATTGAACTTAATTGAACACCTACAAGTCACATAATTATAAGATATAACCTCTGAGACCATAAAATAACTCCAATATAGAACTGTGGTTTGATACATGGTACCATTTCTGCCTAAAGAGCATCTTGACATCAACAGGCAAGCTAGTCACACTGAAGGAAGTGAGGAACATTTCAGAGCACGGCCTAATATCATAATCCAGACATAAAATGAACTCAGTCGCTACAGCCTTTCTGTGCCTACCATATCTGATTCAGCTCTTTATATTACATGCGGGTGCTGGTAAGAGGAATAAAATCTCCAGCAGCATTTCTCATGGATTTCGCTGCACTTCCAGAGTCTGAATATAATCACGTGTCTCGTCTGGGGAAAAAAAAAAAGGCTGCCCTCTTCATTGTCAAAAAAAAAGAAAAAAAAAGGAAAATATCACGGCATCCGTATTCTGTACACATGATAATAACTTTCTCTTACAATGCCTGGCTAAGTTGCATGGCGGAAAATAATTCCTCCTTTTATGCCACCAGAAGATGCGGGATTTGTTGCCAAAGCTGCAGACTGATACTGCTGAAGCCTCAGTAGCTATTCCTCATGCTGCCTTGCTGAGCTTTTATACAAATCGTCCCCTGGTGACTACTAGCAGAAGACACCTTTGCTGGAGTGTCTTTGGCAAGAGAAATTCACCGTTCAAGAAAAGAGACTATTAGTGCCTATTACCCTGAAAGGTCCCTTCTCGGGGCTTTGGTGAGAGATGGATGGTGCATAGCAGAATTTTGTCATCTGTCACAGAGAATTGATGTCAATGTGTCAGGCACAAGAGGTTACATGACAGGAAAGCAAAATAGTGTAGGTATTGATCTTAGCGGAACATGGACAGTGCACTCCTACTTAGACCTTACAATCAGATACAAATAGTTTTGTCAAAAAGGGACTGCAGTGCGGCAATCTCAGCAGAAGATAGAAAAGCTAGTCTAGACGGTCCATTGTATGCCTGCTGCCTGAGTCGGCATTGCATCTGATCGTCACACTCCATGTTGCAAACGATGAAACCAACCAGGTTAGGTGGTTGACATGAAGACTAGATGCTAGCCTGCGAACACCTCCCCCAGGTATAGGGGATGGTTGGTAGTAACCCTAATCCAGATCTTTCAAAAAAGGTCATTAGGATTGCTCTTTGTCTAACCTCTGACCTCGATTGTACATTAATAGAGGTCCTTCAATTTCACCTAAGTACACCAAGCAGGCCTTTATCACGACAAGGTGTTGTAAAGGGGCAGAAATAATTATGTCTCTATACCTTCTGAATGTCTTGCTGCATGACAGAATGGTGCTTGATAAAGAACGTCCAGCTCAGAGTGAGCCAATTCTACAAAGTTTGCTCTGTAAGACTAGAAGGGGAAACAGTATTTTTAGTACGTGTCCATTGCAGCTGGGTAAGAATATGCAGTTAGGGGTCAGACCCACAGTGGCTTCATGGCATATATCTAGACAATCATTCCTAAAAACACACAGCTATATGATCTTATTGCTGATTTCTCCTAGACTGGCTGCCTACAGGGACCACAGTCAGAACATAGCCATGACTTTGCCAAAGGGAAAAGAAGGAGAGGAACAGAAAGGGGAGGGTGAGCAGCTGAGCCATGGGGATAAATGAGACCAAATAATCATTTACTCAACCTGCTCTGTCTCCCTCATTATGCATACACAAGCACATTGTTTGAGACGTATGAACTCGGTCACAGTTAATGGCTGCGTGTCTTAGCAGGCTGGAGGTGATTTGATGGCATCAGGTGTAGAGCTCCTGATCGCTGCAGACATCTCATGAGCCAAGAGCTGGTTTATTATACAAGAGCAGCCTTTGGCCCCTCAGTCCAGCCTCCAGCGCTAAAGAGGAAGCACTTTCATCTCATTCAGTACGCTGGGGGTTTCAAATGAGCCAAATGATTGGGGATTACATGGGAGTCAGATATGTCTTCATACTCATCCCCAAAAAAAGAGAGAGAGAGAAAGTCAATACTGTGAATTACCACTCGTAATCACCTTGACATGCTCACTGTGACAGCTTTGGTCTTTTTATTTTCAAGCCCACTGAACACACTGGAGAAACTGCGCTCATCAATGTCTTTCTGGAGTTGATCATTTGCGATAAGGCCGCAGGCACAAATGTGCTGGTAGAGCTAACCATTCCCTGGTCCCCCTTTCTCTCTGTCTTTATGTCTATGTGTGGAATATTTCGCCTCACTTTATTGAACAATGACCATTAATTTACATCCACTCGACAGGTTTCAAGCATAACCCAGATGCTAAACTGCAGTCAAACTTATCTGTTACTCTTTATTACTATGTATTTCAGAAACCTAAGCATTTGTATAAAGCTCACCATTGACAGTCGTTATATCTTTAATTACACATGCAGCCTCTATCTTAAAAGACTTGTGCAGCAGTACTGGTCCAGTAAGGGGGCGAGATACATTAATAGAGTGAATGAGATATAGGGCCTCATTAAAAGCTTTTTATCCTCTTTAACTACAATGCTGTAAATACTATACTGTATGAACTGAACTAAATGAAAAAAAAAATTTGTTATCCTGACCTTGGTAACCTTGCCTTATGAATCCTATACATCTAACACTTAAAGAAGCCATAAAAATTCAATAAGCTGGATCTTTAAGTAAAGCAGAACAGGGTTAACTCAGTTTCTGAACTCTGTTTGATGTCCTTTTGGGGTAAAGTGCACAGGTTCAAAGGTCAATCTCAAAAAGGAAAGGGGTAGGCTGATGAAAAAGGAAGTAAATAAACAGAAATAAAACAAATGGAAGCTGTAAGAAGATGAAAAAAAGCATTGCCTGCAAACAGAGGCAATCAATCTGACACCAAATTCCAGGAGCTCACGAGCTCCACTGTACTTTTAAGGCCTGTGTTTTTATAGATTGTCATAAATATCGTCTCGGCTCGTGAATTTCGATTGACCTCCAGGCGCATTGCAGTCAATGTCTTCCATTGCAGGACCACTGGAGCTGTTAAAGCAGACCCAATCTGCTTCTCTCTCTCCCACCTGTGCTAAACTAGTAAGGAGGCTTCCCTATGGCAAAAAATCGTAAAGGAAATGAATATCGTTTCTCCTTCATTTTTACTGCTCCACCTGTTAAGTGATATGGGTGAAGATGTACAGTAACAAATCCCAAACTTGCGAAGGGCAAGCAGGTGGAAAACAATGAATGATGGTCACTTTTTTATAGATTTTCCTCCTAAGGCAAAAGATGCACAGGCAAAAGCATATGAAAGAAAGACAAGTGCAATGAAGGACACAATAACAGTCTTAGTATTTACTGCTCCTTCCAACCACCCGATATAGGACTTTAAACCCTGTGCTGGTTATTGCAATGTTCTTGTTACTGTGCATATGTCCTCTACAGATTCCTGTTTTAATGTCAATAACAGCAGAAAACACAACTGGTCAGGTTTCTATCAATTGCAGTTCTTTTCTAATGTTGTGCTAATATAAAATGTTAAATCTCAACAGCAATGTTTATTTCAATGTTTTGTTTGTTTAGTTTCTACATTCTCCTCTGTCTAAAGGCTTTAATTATGCCCGATTTAGGAAAAGCACATCACATTAAATATTTCTGGGAAGCGTATTTCCTCCAACAGAATTCAGATACCATTACCATGTATGTCAGGTATGTCATGCCATGTATGTTTCTCCCTAAGCCGTACTTGTTAACATAAGATAACAGTTTTTTACAAGTCAGAAAAAGTTTTTTTTTTTTACTACTTATATCCATAATTGTTTAGGTTTAAAATAATATTTCAAGTGGATTTTTTTACGGCTGCGTATAATGCCGTTCAAGATGATATGAATAATTTAGTATTTATTATGAAGTCCTTTATTCTTCAAAAAATGGTGGATCTGGCTTAATATTTCTCTGTTATGTTTTAGGTCTGGAGAGGTCCCAGTCCAGTGACCCCAGAAGCTGAATACAGTTGAAATTTCAAGTCTGAATCACAGATGAGTTCTCCAGGAACAAACAGGACATAATATCCCTAAGCCACTGGGCATGGGTGGGTGAGGTGGCATCCTGCTTATCTTCCTCTCCACTAATGCCAAAAAGAGCAAACAGGGGGTCTGGTTTGACTCAAATCCATCACTCCACCAAAAATAGTTGGAAAAAAAAAAAAAAAGAGAGAGATATGAAAAACTAGTAAAAAACTGTGACAATTGTCCCCCACTCCATAAAGGCCTACTAGTGGATATTAGATCTTTTTTTTAACCTTTTTTTTCTTTCATACCTCCTATTTTTACCATACCTTTTTTTTTTTTTACCAGGTTTGCGAAAGTATCTGTGTCATGCACAGGGAGAACTAATACATAACATGTGTTGTTTTACTAATTTTGGGCACCACTGTACTGTATATGATGCTTATACTGTAGTGTTATGAACATATATTGTTTTGTAAAAGTTTCTATTTTTCCTTTGTTTTCACAGTAAAACTATTTAATTCTAACATCTAAAGGTTAAATTTAATTCATATAATTATAATATTTTCTCTTATAATAAATATAGATAACACTTAATAAAAGAGCGCTATGCTTAACAATGTAAAACCAGAGCATTAAAAGCTTGTTTAAATATATTTATAAAACAATGAGACTTTCAAAATGTATCTATTTTACATAAATGCAATTGTGAATAAATGAAACTGTCTAAAACTAAGAACAGTTCTATTGTGTGTATTTTTTCTCACAGTTTAATCAATCCTAAAATGGCACGGCATTTATATATTGAGTTTAAGCATTTGATGTTTAAGACTTTAAATTAAAGAACAATACTGTATGTACTGTAGCTGACTTTCTTTGGCCTTAATAATAAAACATTTATATTGTACACAATAGGCATTCAACAACAATTCAGTGCAACAACAATTAAAAAAATATATATATAATTAAACTATTTAAGAGTATTATGCCACCATAAATGTTGTGTTATACAGAATATAGCCACAGTGTAGAATATGATGCTAGGAGATTCGAATTGAAATGAACATCCTACGCAAACACCTCGTAGCTCATACAAGCAGAGATAGTTCAGTGGAAGAGCAACCAGTGCAACATCATTTCTTAGATTACAGAATTCTACTTCTGTATAATATGTACCTGCGTGCGTCTAATGATGCTATTATCATTATACTGATTGTTTGTTCATTTACAAGCTCATACGTGAACATGGGCATCACCATAGTTCATTATATAGTCTATTACCAGATCATTGTTAGCCAACCGAGCAGTGGGACATGGAATTCTGTTTATTAACTGCAACATATACCATGCAAGCCATTTAGTCGCCGAGTCATGAAATGTTCTGTGTGGGTGGTTAAACTCCTCAACCATTTGGCAAAACATGTTCACTTGCCGCCCACACCACCACACACACATCAGTCTGGGAACCCTGCCTTGACTCATGCCACTGACCTCCACAGCTGACTATGCACTCTCTGCCAAGAAAAACATCATACGCCGTCTATATTGTAAACAAATGGAAACACACAGGGGAAAAGTGCTGCATTTGAGAGCAACAGACTCCCACGTAGATCTTTTAAATGCTGTAACCAGCTGCTTTAGGGCAAAATATCTAAATCTAACTTAGGCTTTCTTTTTCCCCAGCACTGGTTTATTTAGTGCTTGGTCTTGGTAGAAGGCATTGTGTGGGAATAACCCTTGCACTTAAAGTTAGCTTAAAGGCAACGTAATGGAGTTTTTAGCATCATGTCGTCTATATAGAGAGTAAGGGTTGCACTGTGCATGCTAAACAAATAAACAATTAAGTCTTATGTGCTTTGGAGCTGACCTGTAGCTGAAAGGGTAACTAAAAGAACCTCCCAGAACCATCTAATGAATGAGCTGAGGTGGCTACTCTTCCGTCCCCTAACTCCCATATGTAATGTGGTTCATTTGCGGATGGCAGGAATGCAGAAATGAGACATGAATGCTAAGGTCAGCACTTGGTGCAGCCATCAAGCCCCATTTGTATTCTATGGGCCTGTGCTTTCGGAAATTCTAATAAATCACTCCTTTGTCTGGATGCTCACATATGTTCCATAAAGAATCTGAAAATAGAGGTCTCAACAGGGTGGTGCGAACACTGTGACTTCTAACAATGCAGCGCAGACTTCTAATATAACCTGCTATATGTCGAATTTTCCAGTAAGAACCATGACAATGCTGCTGGAGACGTAAAGAAATCGTTCAACATCTGGCAAGCATTTTGCTCAAACACTCAAAGGAACAAAATGTAAAATATAGTTAATCTTTTGTGGCATTTGATTAAAGCCTCTTGCTACTGTGCTGGCTCTGAATTAACAACGTAATCTCACCCGGAAAAAAATGTCTTAAATGTCTTCCTTAGGGCTGCTGCTGTAATCATAAACAGGTTCCTGTTTTAATTCCAGAACTTGTATGCTTGAATAACTGACAAGTGCAAAATTCTCAATATTAGCTGACACCGCTTGAAGTCCCGTCCTTTCCTCTCATCTAAGATTAGTAATAGTCAACCCATTGCTCCCATCATGACTCTATATTATGGATTGAAAGATATGACTTTGATTTCTGTGCAGGGAAATAAAAGATATTTAGAATCCCTCATTGTGAAATTTGTGTATTCTTTTTTCTTAGACATTGTATCCTAGGGGTTTCTACATCCGCTCTGTTCTCGAGTGCTTGGAAGGAGCAGTAAATAGTAAGACTGTTATTGTGTCCTTCATTGCACTTGTCTTCCTTTCATTTGCTTTTGCATCTTTTGCCTTAGGAGGAAAATCTATAAAAAAAAATTTTAAAAAGTGACCAACATTCATTGTTTTCCACCTGCTTGCCCTTCGCAAGTTTGGGATTTGTTACTGTACATCTTCACCAATATCAGTTAACAGGTGGAGCATTAAAATGATATTCATAGGTTTATGGCGGATACACTTCCTGTTCCGGCACAGCATGCAATGGCAAGGTTGTATGGAGTGTAGGGTTAAGGCTCTTTCCCAAGGACCCAAAAGTGACAAAAAAAAGTGGAAGTGGGTCTCTAAACTCCTGAGCAACCCAGTGATAAAAAGTGATAAATAGTGAAATAGTGATAAAAAGAGCCTCAGCTGCCTGAGCCAACACTGACCCTGAATCTGAAAGTCTTTAAGTCTTAAAACGGAAACCTTTTTTCACACTAGAAAAATTGCATACCACAGTAGATACTAGATCACAATGTAAGTGCTCATGCTGTATGTTTAAACAGTTCCCCCAAGTCAGTTTGCTCACTGACAGTTCCAATAAACAAGCTTCAAAGGCAATTCTTTGTGTCCAAAAAAAAACCCCAGAAAAGCCGAGTTACGGTAGAATTTTACATTGTATAAAAAAAACAAAAACTAAACAGCAAAACCAATTATAGATCTAAAAATTACTGACAAGACACAGGAAGCATGGTCTGTCTGTTTTCTGGGGTAAATTGGAGGTACTGTACAGTATGTGCACAGGTACTTTGATGTGACTTCATGCAGAATTGGGGGGAAACAGACATTGGACCTGCTCTCACTGCAAGACAGTTTATTCTTATTCTAAAATGCTTGAAATTAATCTGATCAGCCAGGTCACAGGTTATTTAGGGGATTAATTAGACACCAAGACCCAGCATACTAGACGCTCTATTTTTTTTCTCTAAGACATTTAAAATGTATACAAGTTTGCATTTGAAGTGGAAAACCATTGCCATTCCCATAATCACACAGTACATAGCCAGCTATTCACTCAGCAAAGCATCCTATGTGGTAGGAGCAAATTATTTGCTGTTTGTTTAGAATTATAACCAAATCTGGGGGAAAAAATCATGGAATCGAGACATTGATAAAATTGTGATACTTAAAGAATTGCAATCCGAATCATATTATCACCTACATATAGTGATGATATTGTATCGGAAGGTCCTAACTGCTCACACTGCACTTTGATTTTTGATTGATTTTTTGATTGATTTTTTCAAAAGTTTTTTTTTGGTTTGTTTTTTTAAAATCACTTATGTTTTTTGCTTATAACTCAACTGAACAAGTCTCATCCTCATTGATGCACTTTATCTATTCCTGACCTCAGCATCGCCATGCTCACATGTTTGACTACAAAATATACCATCACCTCCAGTGGACCTGTAAAATGTAAATGCATGAGTGATGATATCATAAGGAAAGCAGATATTTTCACCTGAACACTACCTTACCTGAAAAGTGAGCAGGGACTATTACAGCACTATGCATATCAATATGCATAGAAACAGCTGACTTGCTGTGCTGATCTCAGAGGAACAGACTCTATAATCCCACAACACTTACATCAGTATTAAAGCAAGCGACTGAAGTGGCAGAAACCAGTTAGCAGTAAACTCATGAGCTGATGATATCAATGATTCTACATTTTTCTTGTTAAAAAAAAACGTCTCAGGTTACATTGCTGTAACCCTGTTCCCTGAGAAAGCGGGAACGAGATGCTGCGCTGAAAAGCGCTATG
>JAQMYG010000007.1:9248932-9259824 GCA_030014215.1 Clariallabes teugelsi
CCCCTCTCCCCACCCCTATCTACTGAGCAATACAGAAATCCAGAGAGGTCAAATAAACCTCAGCACCTTGGAAAGAGGCCACTGCATCCCGCCTGTAAATATAAGGGTCCACTTGGTGCAGGCAGACAGCTTAGCCACTAGGGCAAAAACTAAATTAAAAGTGTGCCACGGGCTGTACTTGGAGGAGATTATGGGTGGCACTGTCTCGGTGGCTCCCACCCACTGGGGGATCTAATACAGCACTCTGTTTACCCAGGCTTTGGAGATATTCCTCCGGAATTAAGCCAAGCTGCTCACCTGTCACTCATCCAGCACCTCACTTTTGGCCGACTAAAATGCTGCTGATGGTGAGACGGGAATAACTACAGTAGCACTCTCCTCAGGACCGTAAGATCAAAAGATCTTTCTATGTTTTCACTGTTGCTTAATACGGTACATATTAGTCTTTATTTTTCTATAGCTTCAGTGGTGTCCAATATCTATTGTGTAATGAGACACTTTGTCATTTGTTATTGGTTTCCTACATTACCCAGAATGCAATTCGACTACATGCTCCTAGCAAAGGGAGCTGGATTTAGCTGCACTTGTTTATATCTTCATAACGAGACTGATGCACTGGTGGTTTACTCCGTAAATCTGTCTAGGTTCTTAATTCTGTCTTCATCTGTAAACTCTGCTCAAATAAATCAGCTTCAAACTCTTCAGCTTTCATGCTAATACCACTACTAATACCATCCACCTTGCTGTTTTGTACATTGCTACAGGGCTTTCACCACAACTACATCGAAGACCCGCGATTCCATTCAGGTGGTTTAAGTCCAATAGTTGCTGAATTGTATATTGGATTCTTCATTAATATGACACTGAATAGTGAGCTAACAGTGAAACCTGACCGTTGTAATTACGCGACTAATGTCCCGCTGTGACATCAGCGTGGGAGACAATTGCTAACGTCTAACAGGAATTACTGTACGAAAATACATTATCAGAGACAAATTAGCACCAGAGCCGCTAAGAACATCACAAATATTTAATGTGTTTCAGATTGGAATTTTCCTTTAACAGGAAATGTGCTAGTATTTATGTGTGTGCGTGTGCTTTTGTGTGTGTGTGTGACTCACCAACTCGTGATAAATGACCACTTGGTGTTGGCATTCTGTTAATATAGTGGGAGGTATGAAAATTGGATGTACCTGTTAATATTGGTTTTGACTAATGATCCCTTGCGTTAGTCATGCACAAAAGGGGACTAATGAGGGTGACGTCTGGTTATTAATGAGGAAATACAATGTTTATCATGCACCATGTTGCCTGCAAATGAATGGGTGTGAAATGTGATCTATTTGGATATAATTGAGGCACAGCTATCCTCAGATTGCTTTCTTACAGTTCGAATGAGGAGGGCAGAAAGAGAATGGTACTGATTAGCTTCTCTGCAGTATGACAGTGAGGGCCATGCCTCTAATTCACTGTTCATTCATCATTTCCTCATCCTCCATGCTTAATGTGATCAACAATCACATTAGATTTAGGGAGCTGATTAAGACACTTGCCACATCTCGTCTGTATGTGACAGTCCGCTGCTGCTGTTTCCTTGCGATTCTCTTATCAGGGCAAACAAACACATTCACACCACTGGAAATGAAACACAATACAATGCAGTATGTGTCCCAATACGAATAACTATTGACATGTGATGTAGGATCAGACTATGTTTATTTTGGCAACCGCATCAGAATATTTTCTTTTAACAAATAACTTAAGGTCCCATATTTTACTATTTCTTAAACAAGTTAACACAGATCTCAGAGCTCCCCCAAAGTGTGTTTGTGTGTGTTAATGCTATAACTGTAATACACCTCAGGTAATACATTTTTATACCTCAAACACCCTTTTTTTTTCACTCCTTCTCCAAATGCACCATTTTAGTGTCTCCGTAAAATGAACTACTGCTGAGCCCCTGGGGATGGTATCTTCTTATACAGGGTGACACAAAAAAGGGGAACTTTTTTACAATCCAATAAAACTAGAAGTGATAAAAGAAATAAATTTTATTCATAGTAATTGAAACCTAAAACTTTTAAATGGCGGAGTGTTTACCTGCTAAATGTCACTAATCTGCAGTGCTACCACCTGCTAATGGCTACCAATACGCATTTCAAAAATTCCCGTTATTCTGTGTCACCCTGTATATACTGTACTGTATTCACATTAGGTGAAAAATCTAATTTTTTGTTAAAGCACCAGGAGGGAAAAAAATTGCTTGCACATATAGACACTAGAAACTAATTAAAATGTCTGAAAAATGACTAAAAAGTAAAATTTGCATAAGAGTCCAATTTAGGATGCACTGTTTTGGAGTTTTGTTAAGGAAACATTATAGGGACTAGACAAATCCTCCATGATGTCATCCATACTGTAGGTTTTCTGAAGCTCAACTGTGGAAACACTGGTGGACATCTTGGAAGGAGCTAACTGCCTAAACCCCGGTTAATCCATAAATGAGCATATGGGCAAAAGAATGGAGCCTGGCTGTTGCTCAGTTTCCAGAAGCTAGCTAGATTAGCTTTAGCTTAGCTAAAATGCTAAGGTGGCTAACATTAATTCATCTTCTATCACTACTTTACATTTGATTGAACTCAGTTAATAATATTGTACATGGAGTCCTATTTTCTCTTCTACAATCATTGTGGCAAGTTAAACTACAACAATTTCAATTACCTGGTTATCAAAATTGTTAGCAGACTGCTAGCAATGCCATGCCTCTTATTAAGGATAATTTTATGGCTTTGTGTAATTTTAACTGATGAGGTACATAAAAATTTACCCCTGTACAGATTCATTAATGGAAAATCTATCTATGGAGACCAAACTATTTTTTGTACCAGGCTGCAAGCATGTTTATTTCTGTTATAAAGTTAGACATTTTAACATGGGGCATTTTAACATTTGAGAATTGACTCAAATTTGGAGTGAGCTCTTAGTGGTCATTTTAGGAACTACACATTGTGGTACTTCTGTGTTGGATTTATTTTTCAGAACTAGAGGTTGTCACTTGGAAAGAACGTGCAATAGCACCTACAGTAGCGGTAATTTTTTTTTTTTTTACACAGAATGGTATGAAGGACTGATTTCTTTTTAGACAAGAATCCAGATTCATGCATGCTATAAGTGTATAAATGTACAAATTCCGAGGCGGGAATCGAACCTTGACCCTGGAGATGCGAGGCGACAGTGCTAATCACCAAGACATAATTTAACATAACCACTGCATCTGCTACAATAATATTTACTTAAGTAGCCTATATTTGATATGTGATCAACTTTGTTCAGAATTTTTACAAAGTGAATAATGATGAGGTAAATGTAGCAAATCATATTGTTAAGCTGTTTTGGTTTAAAAAGCTGATTTTTTTTTACACACTAATGAATACAAATAATTCTTACAATTACAACTGAAAATTATTAGTTTACGGGTTGTTGCATTACTTTGTTGCCTGGTTGCTCATTCATTCCAGTTGTAGCCAATGTTGTAGTAACATGGGTTTCGTTCAAACTTTCCACAGTATTATACTGCAACAGCTACTCAACTCACAACTTGCATTAAAAACATATTTTGTTAACTTTTTATTTTTTTGAAAATACACAGAAATGTATATGTTATTTTACATAATAAAGCAATCAGGATTGTTATACTATATACAAAATAATCCTTATTCCCATTACAAGCACTAGCAATGATCTGGCTTTCCCATAAATCTCCAAAGGAAAAGCAATGCATTCTTCATCACGCTGCTCCTCTCTTAGGCACAGGCCTAAAATGCTCATTCTGTGACAAGGAGATGAAATTTAAACCCAGTCATCTGTTTAAATATCCCTGTTATTGTCACATCCTAATGAAAACAATTTTTCAGTGTTAAATCTGAATAGGGAAAATTACATAAAAAAACACATAAACCAAGAGAGGCTGACTGATGAAATGGGAGGAGGACGATGATTGCACGGCTACACCACGTTCCCGGACTGATATCACACTGCCTCTTCATCTGCGAGTATGATTTCTGCTCATTGAAAAAAAAAGAAATGAACAATAGAAAGTCGTCTCGCTGTGTTCTGCTTGCTTTCTCTCTGATGAATTAACCTAATGACAATGAATTACAGTAAAGCTTCAATACCACAGCGACCTGCTGCTGCACAGCTTATATTTCCAAAGTCAATGGGTTTGTTAATTACATGATCAGTCCTTGAGATATATTTTAGCTGGGAAAGGATGGCACCCGTACATTACAAAGTCACCAAAATAAAACTGTATTACAAGTTCTTGTTCTTTAATCGACATTTGTTAGAAGTGCCATTAAATGTCTTCTGTATCTTTTACCTGTAGTATTCTAAAACCAATTAAAGGTGCATGGTCATTATTACTCAAGTATACATTGTACTGTACTGTAAGTATTTTAAAGATGGTTTAGATTTATCCATGGACACCATACAGTATGTGGTTTTTCCACAAACTATTGCCACAAAATTGGAAGCGCATAATTGTATACAATGTGTTTTTATATTGTGGCTTTACAATTTCCCCTCATTAAAAGGCCTAATTATGAGGCCAAACCTGTTCCAGTGCCACAAGCGCACAAAGTCCATTCAGACATCATGTGCCAAGGGTAATTTTGAGGAACCCTTGTGGCCTACACAGAGCTCTGACTTCAACCCCACTGAACACCTTTGGGATGAGCTGGAATGCTGACATCCTCCCAGTCCTCCTCGCCCAACACCAGTGGGCGATAATTCTTGTGGCTAAATGAGCACCAATTCCCACAACCATGATCCACAGTTTAAGTCCTCCCAGAAGAGGGGAGGTTGTCACAACAGCAAATGGAGGACTAAATCTCGAATGTAATGCTCGAAAAGCACATATGGGTGTGGGGGTCATGTGTCTACGAGCTTTTGACCATATAGTGTATATATATGAAATGGCTGTTCATCTCTGAGATGCCCTGCACGCTTGACCTGCCAAGCAGGTGTGAGCTAGCTAGCTCTGTGTTCGGACAGCTGTCCCTGTCACCATTTTCACACCGTGAAAAGTGTGGTCTCTGAAAATAGAACCGCGCCAGTGGTAGCCATTAAAGAGCTCCCATCTAGCCTGTCAATTTTATTTCCCACTGAAAGGAAGACTTAACCTGACAGACAGCATGGTGCACTGAAACATACAGTTGAGTGGAGTCAATCTGGTGACTAAATCATGTCATTACCAAGCCATATCCAGATGAAAGCCACTTTATTGGCCAGCATTTTTCAGTGGTGGATTTGGCTCATGGAATTAAGCGTACACCTACAGTATTGTAAAACTGCACGTAATAGAATTAATGTGATTAATACGGCACACCGATTGGAATGTATAAAACGTAGCAATCATGGATGCCACACTTTTCCACTCCACCACTCCAGGGGGCAGGGACAGCTGCCAGTCATGGAGTTCACATTGAGTGCACATTTAGTGCCAGTGCTCTATAAAATGAGTCAGGTTTTTCTATACAACTCATTTCTCAATGACTAAATGGACAATGTGGGTGACAACCATTATTTCCTGTACTGTTTGAGCATGTGGAGAAATGGAACAAAATGTAGCCATTTGGAGCAACTGCATAATAAAAACTGACATAAAATATATGGCAAACAGTGTCAGAATCGTTTCGATCAATATGCATAATGATGTATCAGGTGATGGAACTGTTGCAGGTTGGGACAGCGAGTTAATGTTTACCAGATTGTACTGCTGTGATTTCCCCATATGTCAGCTGATAGACCTGAGCAGTTGAACTGTATTGTTATTAAAAACATGGGACACGAATTCGTCATAGTGAAAGGGCAGCAGGTAGCATTGATGAGTCACAGCTTCAGGGTGCCCTGTTTGAACTCTAGCTGAGGTTAATCTACTATATTAATGATGTACCCGTGTGTTCTAAAGAGTAATAAATATGGATATTAATAGGGGATTAACTAACCCCTGTTTTTCCCTGAAAGGTTTACAGCCTGAGATTAGAGTAGTACGATCCCACAGAATGCAACAAAAGCAAACACTGTTGATTAACATGATTCAGCGGCAGTGTCTGATGCATTCATCTTTATGTTAGTATTTATGAAGAGTAACAGCACTATCTAAAGAACACTAGGTCTTTTAAATAAGGGCTATTTAAAGGATTTTTAAACAATTAGTTTTCCACTTTTTCCATCAAACTTTGTTTTTCGAAAGTCAGAAATCATGGAAATATGACCACCAAATTATAACCTAACTATATTTTAAATATATAAATTATATTTGAAATAAACTTGTTCATATGACTTTTTGAACTGTACTGTATTCCATATTTCTAAAGTGCTATTTGAGTAGTTTGCTCATCCTCAGGGTTGTCCTCAGTATCGTGCTGCTTGTTCCATTAATTCGAATTAATCAAATTACTGGATAAAATCATCAGCACTAGTTAAAGATAGACTGTGTGCACTGAACAAAACAAAATGTCCTGTACTGAACAGTATGAATGCAAACACATGCACACACACACATAATATATTGGGGAACAGAACCAATTAAATTTGTGCCAGAATTCCCACTATGGATTGAGGATGGATGGGTGGAAGGATAGATAGATAGGAAGAAGAGAAAAAAATGACTACTGTAGAAATAAGATAAAGGGGAAGAAGGCATAAGGGTAAGAGAGAGATTAGATAAATGGTAAAAAAAAAAAAAAAAAGGTATGAGGAAGGGGAAAAAAGAAAAAAGAAGGAAGGAAGGGAAATCTGATTCATATTAGAATACAAATATAGCTATTTAGCTGAAATAGTGACTCTAAACTGCCCCTCGGCGTGGATGAGGGTGGAGACTCGTGTCCAGCCCATGGTTTATTCTCAGCTCACTGTCTGCATAAGCTCTGTATCGCTTTTACCCCATTAGGATAAAACAGTAACTGAAAGTGAATTCATTAATGAATTTCCATCACTGTACTGTGGCTGTGACATGCATTAAGAGGATGTTAGATAAAGAACAATGTGCATTAAGTAAGGAGAGCAAAACAGTGAAAACAAGCAGAGACTATTCATTTGTGCAGAATTATAATGAACATCCATAGTTTGAGCTTTTTGTCCAAGCAAATCATGTTATGACGGGACGTGACACCTTAAATAAAAAACGCTCCATACAAATCCGAATCTATTAAATCCTTCTAAGCCTTTTTGAAAATCATCCCATGGATGATTAATGAGAAAGTAAGTAAAGGACAGTAAATTAATATTACCTAACACAATTTTAAACAATATCCTACAATAAAGAGCCCAGCTGCAGCACTTCCAAGAACCCGGAAATAAAGCAAGCTCGTGTTCCCAATAACAACCCATTTCAGCAATTTTATGACGCCATAAACCCAGACCTTCAACCAGTGCCTCGCATCTCAAGGCCTGATTTCCAATTCTTAACGCTCAATCCGTTCCATTAATCTCTTTATGCAGTTCAACCTTGCAAAACACAAACAACATTCTCTGAGTTAATGCTTTTCATCTGGTGCAATTAAGCGTTTATAAAAGACTGGCAAAGCGAACCAGTAAACCATAAAAAAGACAGTCTTTCTTCTGTGTAGAGCTTCAATTTCCAGGGTTGTGGGGTGGAAGCAGATCAGCCACCTTGTCCAATGAGCGTTGGAAGCATGCCGAAGAGGATTTTGTGGAAATCTGCAGAGGATCTTAACATCTGTCCACTGGCGGGGGATGATGTCGTCCCAGCCAAGAGCTTCTGTGCCCCTTCACTCATTTCTGCCACAGACCATTGCATCAGGACAGCATGGTCTCCAAGCTCTTAGTTGTGATATTCTCCTAACAGACTGTCCTCCTTTTTAAACCTCTGACTACTTTACCTTCTGCTAAGAGGTCTGTTTGGAGAGGCATCTCATTATGGCATCGATACTAGAATGAGCAGTGACACTTCCACCAAATGGCACTGCAGACAATCTGTCCGTCATGGCAAAACTGAAGCATCATGCTCATATTTATTATTATTTTAATTATTATTATTATTATTATTATTATTTTACCTGCAAACTCTTTACGAAATATACCTTTCACAAAACAATAAAATAAATAAATAAGTGAGGAAATGGTTGAGGGGTTTTGTACAGAGACTTCTACTTAACGTTTTTGGAAAGCGGCTCCTGTCTGTTCATTTTCCCCCTGTAGCAGCTTGTGCTTTTTGGTTCCTCGGTAATATGGCAAGCTGTAGCTTATGATTTATTAACATTGAGAGAGAGAAAAAAAGAGAGAGGATATTGAGAGTAAGACTTTTTACAGCTAGAATGTGATAACAGGGACTAACTTGTAGCACAGCCATTCCAAAAACATTAAATGTATTTATAGACCAATTTCAGGATGTCCAGTCACAGAAAAATAATGAACTTCAGAACAGTAGCTGTAACCCTGCTTCATCCGGAGCTCCATCATTTCGACTATTTTCCTACAAAATAAAACAGACCCTGTGTCTTGTTCCTTACCTGGTGAATATATGGTGGTAAAATTTAAATAAGTGAAAATAAAGAACAGATATACTGCAATCCATAAGCAACACTGATGATGTACTTGATATCATACCTGATGGTGTGGTCTAGATATATACCTACAGTATGTGATTGTTTTTTTCAAGAAACTTTTGCTTTATTATTAAGTTTGAAATCCTCATCTCATGCCCAAGTGTAGGAGCCTGCCTATTGCAGTTCTACAAAGATACATCTTCATCATGCTAGCATTTTATTCAAAACCCCACGCTACCATTTTATTCAAAACACACCATGCATGCATCCCTTTCATTCCCCAGACAGACCCTACGCATATCTGTGCACAAGATGAGAGATCTTGATATTCTTCGGTAACAGTCCTTGCCATGTTGATGTCAAGGATGTACTGTATATTCAGCATGATGAACGGAATTCTGTCTGACCTACACTGAAAAAGCTGTAAATCTTTCCAGCTTCACAGTTGGTAAACTAAAGCTGCCATAATGGTGGTTGTACAGTATGTGCCACCCATCACCGCGGGACGCAAATCGGTTGCCATTGTGTTGCATGGACAGACGCAACCAACAATTATCGTTTCAAAGGAATTTTAATTTAAAAAAATAAAAAAAAATTTACCATGGTCCAGGAGTCTCAGTGACTGACAGACAGAGAAAGGAAGTAGGAGGAGGAGAAAAGAAATAGGAAATAAAGAATGATGACAGACGATGATATCCCTGCTCCATAGCGGCACTTCGCCATGCCATTTGAGAGAGAAAATTATTTATAATTGGAGTGATTAATATCAATGATTAAATGTTCCTATTAATGATGATTCATGTAATTGAATTCATTGGGATGCAATATGATAGGGTTGTAATTTCAAGATGCAAATCAACCTGTGTCCTCCACAGCACATTCACGGCATGGCACTCAAACATACAGTACATCGACACTTGCCAAATGGCTGGTACAATACTCTACAATGTACAAGAACTGTCTCTTTAAAACAAAGCAACAAACAAAAATCATCCTGTGAACAATAGTTCTGTGGGTTGAAAATGCCTTGATGAGAGAAGTCAGACAGATGATAATGGCCAGACTGAAAGGCTACGTTAAATACAAGTTATAACTATTTTCAGCTATGATGAGCAGAAAAGCATCTCAGAAAACACAGCATGCCAAACAAGAGAACATCACATCAGGTTCCTCTCCCATCAGCCAAGAACAGGAGTCTGAGGTTGCACTCGGCACAGGACAGTTGAACATTGGAAAAAGATGAGATGAATGTTTTTTTCCCCCAATCTTCAATTGTCCACTTTCAGTGAACCTGTGCCGACTGCTGGCTTAAATTCCTTCCAAACCTGCCAGTCTGGCACCAAAAAAGATGCCACTGAGATCACATGTTTTTCCTCATTCTGATGTTTGATGTGAACTTTAACTGAAGTTTTTAACCTGTAACTGCATGAATGAGCAGGAGTACAGGAGTGTCTGTAAAAGTGGCTAGATGGGTGTATATCTCAATTTTAAAAGGAGTTGGGTACAGTATCTTTACTATTACTGCATGTTCAATAAACATACAATACAAAGTAATGTGACTGGACCATGAGCATACAATAAAATAATAAAAAATAAAAAAAAACACCAGAGGTTTACATGGGTGAATCTTAGCATTGTAAACCTGCAAAATCTTAACTGAACTTTTTGACTGAGTGGTTTTTCACACTGCTAATCTGATATCTGATAAGACTCTGTCACATTATTTTCAATAACACATAGTAATTCTTAAATCATGAGAGCTAATATTAATAACTAAATGATAAGCCTGGACGTTTAGGCATTCCCAAACTCTCTTTTGTGTGATAGCATTGCTAGATAATCAAAAGCATCCAATGCAAGCCAAATAATATTATTGTGAGAAAAGTATTTTTAAGTTCCACAAAATATTACATTTAAAGCAAAGGTATTTGTCTCCCTTTTTTGCTGATGCTGAAAATAATAATAATAATTAAAATAATTAAAAACTGATCCAATGTGATGATACAATCCGATAAGATGGTTTGCTTGTGATATCAGAAGCATAATCTTCATCATTCTGAACTAAAATGATGCATATACTGTATATATATGCATCTTTCTTAAAATGCCGTATTCTTATTAGTCCCCCTATTTCCCCCAAAAAGGCTCCGCCTTTGCCAGGCCACAGTTGTAAAGAAACCTGTTTTTAATCTGTCTTGCCTGGTTAAATAAAGGTAAATAATAAAAAAAAATGTAAAAAAAACAACAACCTGCATTTCTTTAATATTTCACACACTATATATATATATATATATATATATATATATATATATATACACTAAC
>JAQMYG010000007.1:9259924-9281114 GCA_030014215.1 Clariallabes teugelsi
AACGCCTCTAATCTGAGGTGCTGTTAATTGGTCATTTTTCAGGCTGATAACTCTAAATGAACTTCTCGTCTGCGGCAAAGGTAGGTTTTGGTCTCGCCCTCCTGGGATGGCCTTCATGAGAGCCAGTATATATATATTTATATATATATACTGTATATATTAGGGCCGGGACTTTAACGCGTTAATTTAAATGAATTAATTACACAAAAATAACGCGTTTTGTACACATTTTTTTAACGCATTTTAATCGCACTTATTTTTGCACCGCGGAACGACAAACAAAAAGTAAACCACAGTGAACATGGACAAAGAAGCTGATGAGACCGCTTTGGTTGGCCCTGTGGATGGGAAATGTTGTTATAAAAAACGAATGGATGGAAGCGTCGATAAGAGCATGGTTGTGCGCAAGCTATGCAACAAGGAATTCGCATATCACCGCAGCACATCGAGCCTCAAGTATCACCTCAATGCTAAACATATAGCAGCTAGCATGGACGTTAGTATCAATATCTCTCCCTCTGTAAATATTAGTACAAATATTTATATGCGATTAAAATGTGATTAATTTCGATTAATTAATTACAAAGCCTCTAATTAATTAGAATTTTTTTTAATTGAGTCCCGGCCCTAATATATATGTATAGTTAATGCTGCTGCTGCACCAGGGTGGCAAGTATTTTATACTTATATACTTTAAAAGCAAGTACTTTTAACTGCTGTCCATTAAGTTGAAAAGCTCAGTGGAGTAGTTTTACTTTACTAGGGTCAACTTTGCCTGTTCTTGCTTCTTCCACCACTGGCTAAAGGTGGAAGAAGCAGTGGAAGTGTAATCCCCTCACTGTAACAAATGTTTATTTCAGTTAGATTTTTCCCACAGAGAAAACAGGATACGAAATGACACAAGCCTGAGGAACCTTGTTTAAGGCTTATGCTTTTGACCTCATGCTACCAGAGCAATATCTCTGCCTATGTCCATTTCATATGATGAGAATATCAGGGTGTGATTACAGCAAATTAAATGTCATAGCTCCTTCATCCACATTGCCATCTGCCAAAAGAGGGCATGGGGCTAAAAGTGCTGACCGACCATGGCAGTGAGCATCTTGTTCCCAGTGGGAGGTGTCTTTGACCTCTAAAATGTTGTAGGAATTAAAGGAACAACATACTGGCATGCAGTGATACGTCAGTAAGGGCAACTGCTGTGCGCCGGGCCACAGGAGATGACAATCATTTTGGATTTGCAACATCTGTTAGGGGTGTACCACATTTGTATTAATATTTAGATTTAAAGCCAAAAATACGCATGTCTAAAGGAAGAAGGCTTTTTTGTTTTTATTTTATTTATTTATTTCTTATTATGTTTTTTAATAGAATTGTACACCACGGTCTGTAAGTTCTGGCTCTTACATTTCCTCAAACTTACCAATATCACCCAAGTTCATAACTGGTTACAATTCAACATATGCACAGTTACTAAACAATGTATTTTCTCATCCCACAAACTTCATCTCTGATGTACACTGGTCTCGTTCAGGCCCAAATGAAAATGAAAACATCCCCTGATGTAGTCTTAGCCTGAAGCCTTGTGAGATATTAATTCATACCTATATTTCTATCGGTTTCAAAAACATCTGCTCATTTCATTCACATGAAAGAAAATTCTCATATTCAGGGCGCAGGGTTAAACGATTCCAGTCAAGAAATACAGGAGGTTCAAATTTCATGGGATTTGCTGTCAATAAAAATCAAGATATAGTAGTAGAGATGCTCCTCACACCTTTTCCAACAAGTTCCTCTTGCCCCACACTAACTTGGAACTCTGGTGATCAATCTCATCTCTTAGCCGTTAAACATATCCATCTGTTTTCTCTAGGCAGAAGCAACATCGCCGTGTGAATCCTGGTAAGCACCTAGATTGTCCACAACGGCTGTTGGTCACCACTGAGTTGCCCAGGAGAGGGGCAGGACTAATGCCGAAATTCACGGCAGAGACAAATGCCTCAATGTGGCTTCATCCATCTGTTGATACCCCCTACCTGTCCCCTCACAGCAGCTGCTGTCAGCAAGCAAAATGGATGCAGCTTTGGGGCCAGGAATAAGGGTGGCCAGCGTGACAGGAAGCCCCAAGCTCTGAGATAACTCCTGCAGGCTCTGGGCTGTAAATTACAGAAGCTACATGTGAAACACAGCTTTGGCTGCAGTTTCCCAGCCAGGGTCCTGCAATAGTAAATAAAACCACATCTTCTAAATAATGTCATGGAGAGACGGCCATGATCGTCTGACTCCTCAGAGATGAGCAAGTCCTTGAGACGTCAATGTTCATGCTTGATGTTGAGAAGGTGCTTACTCAGACACTTTGACTTGCCTGCCAGGTTTACCTCCTTATGGCAAGCTTGAAATCAACGTATGCTGTCTGATCTTGGCCACAAAGAAGTATTTGTAACAATCTAAAGGAACAACATCCAGATTGATAAGATTTTTAATAGAGAGTAAGTGGCTGAAGAAAAGGAATTGTAGGCCCAGATGGACACACAAGACACTGGCTCTCTGCAGGCACATGGCCTTGTCTCCAGAGCTCATCTCTTTTGCCCTCTACCAAAAAGGGCCAGTAGACATGACATCAAACTGCCATTTCAGATAAAGTCAGCCACGCCTTATCTAGGGTGCTATATACAGGCAATTAAAGCATTCTGGGAAACAGTGATAGTAAGGACACAGTTTACATTACATCCGCAAATCTTATCAACAAAGCACAGCTTGTCATCCATGCAATGTTATTTGATTATTATTCCAAAGTATGTGACCTTGAAACACCCAAGACAAAGAAAATTAGGACGTCTGAGATGGAATCAAAAGATAAATAAACACACAAACAAAGCATCTCCCAAAAACGATAAACTCAGAATGTCAAGTTCATGAATTTGAACTCCTAACATGCAACATGTCCGCCAGTGTGACTGCTTGTGTCTTAAAGGGGATGTATTGTGCAAAATTCTCTTTTTATCATTTTAACCATTCAGATTCTCTCTGTACAAAAGCATGTCCCAAAAAAAAAAAAAAACTTCTCAAATAAGCCAATTAATTTTTTTCACCTATTGAGACCTGTAAGAAGATACCCTCTCCCGGCATCTTTTCTGTGTTCAGTGCTTAATTAATCTGTCTAGTAACACCCCATTGTTTCAATGTTTTCAATGTTGCTTACTTGATAGACTTTTTTACCTGTGCTTTAACCTTTCCTAGAAGCATTTATTATGATTTTGCAGTTGTTTCTAATGAATACCATGTGTTGCAGCCAGACAGTTAGCATGGCTCTTCTAAGACTTGAGAGCAAGCCCAAACTTAATTTGTGAAAAGTGTGTGTATAGAGACTGAAGGAGAAAAATAGAACAGGAAAACAAGACTAATGAAACCAAGTATCCGGTGTATTTGTTTTGATGAAGAAGAAATTAATAAGCATGAAAATAATTCATAATGCAGGGCATTTCAAAGAATGAGAACACTGAAACCAATTACTTCAGAGAGAACAAAAGCCACTGGTGAAGATTTGAAAAGCCAGTAAACAAAGGGGCTACCGTGCCTGCAAGTAAACACACTGTAGACACAATTAAAGCCACTCTGGCTACGTTTACAATGTAGGACTCATGCTGACGCACTGATGGGGCACATGGTCCTTTGCTAAATGTAAGCAGTCAAACCGCCACTGTTTACATAGTCTTAGCACCTTGCCTATAACCACATTTGTCTTCTTTGCACAAAAAGCTATTGTTCTCTATCTACCACCATGAAGTGTTATGAAAGGCTCGAGAGCAGCTGTTCCAGCATGTATATTTTTCACCTTAATAAAAGTCAGCTTTGAGAATACTGGCCTGGATTTAACATGATCAGTACTTCTGCATAAAAAAAATAAATAAAAAAAAGATTTGCATGGGGTGTTCAGTGGCGGGTGGTACAGTAGGTGGTATATCAGTGAATTTTTTTGCCCAATAATATACTTTGCCATCATTTTAGCAAATACGTTTTGTAAATAAATGTTTCATCTATTTCTAACCTTGCCTCAGCTTTCTCAAAGATCATGTTGTGTAAAGGAGCCAGCTTAACAATGCAACCATAAAAACCTTCAGTTTGCTTTGCTAGCAAAATTAAACCTTGCTAGCTAAGTGTGATTCCCTCATAGGGCGGATGTAAAAATGTAATCAAGTTGTTTAGTTTCTCGCCAAAGTGAAACAGACATCAACTCGTTCAATTCCGTTTGTAATCAGTCTCCGGCTGTTAAAATGTCAGCAATGCTCGCGAGCTGTAACATCACCAGCCAAACAAAGAAGAGCACCTAAACACTCAGCAGCAGGCAAAGTATTCAAATGTTCATATGACCTAATGAAAGACATTAATAAGAAGAAATTTAGCCAATGGAAAGGAACTGATTGAATTGGCTTAGGGTAATTTACCTGGCATTAAATGCCACGAGCGGGTTATCCCGGAAGATACTGAGGTGAACGATTCTGATAACTAAACGGCTCATTTTAAACATTGTTTCTCAATAAGTTGATTAGGGTGACAAATGTACTGTAAAGGTAGACGCAACATCTTTTAAGTCTTCTATCTATATTTTTAATAAGACAATAAAATCTGGGACATGCAAAAGAAGTATGGAAGAGCCAGCATAAAAAAAGACAAATAATAATAATAATAATTATTATTATTATTATTATTATTATTATTATTATTATAAAAACCAAAATAGAAAAATTTTCTCTCAGAATTCTGACCATAAATTTTGAGTTTAAAGTCAGAATTCTAAGAAAAAAAATCTGAACTGAAATATTTTTATGGTGGCCCTTATCATCTTCCAAAAAAAAAAAAAAAAAAAACTTGGTTAGGTAAATATGTATAATTCAAGGTATGTCTTTATGCTTGTACTTTCCCATATATGACTACTCACCAAGATTTGTCAATCTTACTTATTTTACCTACCTACTAGCTCACTTAAATGGGAATAAATCAGCAGAATATTGTGTATAAGGTATACTTACCTGGCCACACAACTTATTCTAGGAGGTGTAGAATCCTAGCACAACAACGTTTCTAGATCAGTATCAGTGTTCCTGTTTTATTGGGAGCCAACCCAAGCCTCATAAATGAACATGATTTGCTCGAGGCTGTTCTGTTTTCCCTCCACCGTTAATGACCAAACTATCCAGGTAGAGCTCTCTTGCATTAGACAGTTTATGGCCTTGCCTGAAGTAGCGATCATAAAGCACTGTTCATTATGACTATCAGCTTCATTTATATAACTGCTCCCTGAGTTGAATTTACAGATGCATCCTGCTGTTCATGTGTGATGTTGAATAGATGATTTTATGCCAGAGAGTGCACTACTTCCTACAGGAGATTGAATTTGCTTTCACAGGAGAATATAATACACTGGTGTTAAGAAAAGACAGAATCATTTCGCGAAAGGACTTTAAGTTTGTGTTTATCAGAGACATAGCAAAGATTAAAGTGTTTTAAAATAGGATAATTAAAAAACAGCTAAGACTTACCTAGCACACCAAGCCGGTAGTTCAGGGTTATGACAATGACATTGCCATAACTGGCCAAGATGCTGCCATCGAACATATTCCCTGTGCCTTCCATGTACGATCCGCCATGGATGAAAACCATCACCGGCTTTGGACTTCCACTTTCGCGGATGTCTAGAAGAAGAGTGAAGGAGGGAATAATTAAAAGTCAAATTAAAATTTTCTAAGGATGCAATCAAAATTGAGGCTGCCTTTTCTTTTAGTTCAATTTGCCACATTTAACCTTACTATTTAATATCCTATGTTATATTCAGTTTTAGATATTAGAATCTTCATTTCCTAAGCAACATGTCATGTCTTTTGCAAAAAAGAGAAATATTAATAATAAGAGGAAAAATTTTTTTTTTTTTTTGGTCTTTTGACCATTCCCTGCTATATTTTTTTAAATCAGAAACCACTTCTGTAAATCTACTACTTTAAAAAATCATTTTAATTAAAATATTGAGTTTAATGAGTGACTGCTGATACAAGACACATATAACATAAAGCCTTGCTCTATACTAAATTTCTAACATTGTTTAACCTATTTTTATCCATTTTGTTGCCTTTTTTTTTTTTTTTTAATTATTATGCATCGCTTGGTGCTTGTGCCCAGTGATCTGCTTTAGGTGAATGGTTTCCATCCACGTGGGAAGTAATTACAAAATGAGAACGATGTTTGCAATAGCTTTCATCCTGTAAGGAAGAGACAGCTATTACACCACCGGCGCAATGTATCCACATAAATCTCTAATAATTGATTGAAGTTGGGCGTTCAGGGATGCTTCTCCGGGAGGTCCCATAACAAAGTCGAGAACAAATGAAAAAAGCAATTATTTTCCCCAAAAATGTTTTCTCTAGGCCTAGAGAGACAAGGGGCTCTCAGGTAGTCCCAGTTCACAATTTTCTTTCTTTCGGTCGGATATTTCTTATTTTCCTTTCTTTTTCTTTTCTTCATATTTATATATATATATATATATATATATATATAGTAATTTTTTTTACAAAAAATATTTTTAACAAATGTAATAGCAGCTACATACAATTTATTACTAAGCTCCCTGACAAAATTATGTTGCTTTTTTTGCCCAATGTATGCGTCCTCGCATGTCCTACTTACTTTGATAAATTAATTGAATGACTCAAAGTAGTTGGATCCAGAGAAGTAAATAAACTAGTGCAGCAAGGTCACAAGAGCTGAATCGAAAATTATGGGAGATAGTAATGTGTCAAAGGAAAACAAATTAAGAAAAAAAAAAATCCTTATGCTTACTTCAAATTGCACCAATTAGAGTGTTTTCTTAATAAAATGGGCTTTGGGGGAAAAGGTACAAGCTATAAAATTGGTCTAAAAAAGAAACAAAAAACTCATTTTGTGATGAAAAACAAACCTGTCTGCAAACAGTTCTTGTCTGTAAAACACTACATATTACAAAAAGCTCCTGAATTGTGGCTTTGATTTTTGGCTCCCTCATTTCCGATTCATTTTTGGGCTAAAGTTAATAAAGGATCCTGAATGGCCTGGATGTGAAGCAGCAATTACTGGGTTGCTCATAGCAAGAAGAAAGTAGATCACGGATGTCAGATAGTGCCTAATGTCCTGCTAATATGAATCACTCTGCTTTTTTAAAATAGCAAGAGGGCGACAGGTAAGGAGGATGTGATTTTTTTAAAAGAATAATAATCAAGAATAATTTTCTGGGGAAAAACATATCAATTTCCAGTTTTAGCTTGTGCCAAGAACCAACTACAATAATAATAATAATAATAATAATAATAATAATAAATGCTTTTGTATTCCCATTTTCAATTTTAAATGTACAGCTTTGAACACAACATCTGTACATTTTTTTTAGTCATGCACACACATATATACCCACACACACAAACACACATAGAAATGGTTCTTTAATTATTGGTTTAAAATCTACATTATATTATAATTCTATTATAAATAGTAACAACTTGTGTTTCTTTTCCTTCTTGATAAATCTAAAAATGACATCAGAAATGAAATAGAAAAGAAAAAATGGCTTTGTTTTCATAAAACCTGCAGATGTCTCTGATGAGACAATGAAGTATTTAAGGACTTTAACATTTAGTTATGACTGTACTGTAGGCATGGTGAGTGAGAAAAAGTGAAGAAAGTGCTTCACAAAGATATTCCCGCAAATGTACATTGCAGTGTCAATTTAAAGGGCACATCTATGTAACATGCCAATAAATAAAATAAAAAAAAATACATTTAAAAAAAACATTTCCTTTAAAGCTCCTTTGTGACAATGACTATTGTTAAAAGCGCTATATAAATACAATTGAAGTGAATTTGAAAAACAGATCCTCTCCCTTTTATCTTCTGTAAATTTGCATTTTTTTTTCTTTATAAACATGCTTTTTGAATTCTGTTATTTGAGACATTTACAATATTCTTGTGGGGGAAGAAAAAGGTGACAAGACCCTCCTTTGGGTTGGGGTTCAGTTCCACCCAGGAAGTGATCGTTTTATTTGCTCAAAAGAGACACAAAAGACACAGCAGTGATATGTGTTTTGTATTACAGCAACATAATCAACGAGGGAAATTCTGAGCTGGCTGTGTGAGAATACTACAGCTCAGCTTCAGATCCCCGAGCTGTGAGTGTTACTGTTTTAAAGTTTTTGTCTGTTAAATCTAGTTTGGTAAATTTAGGCACAGTGTGAGGTTAATGATGCTATCGGTAGTTTGTATTGCATGTTAAAGCAAAACAAAACTTCGGGACGGTAATTGTGAGGCAAAACTAATATGTACCAGAAAATTGGTGTGAAACTTTTAAAGCCAATTTCCCTTTAATTGTGTTTGGATACAAGCAAGTTCTTTTGTGATGATTTTAACCTGTTTAGCAATGTAAAATTTAAAAAGAGACTGATATGGATGATCTGAGTTGTATTTCAGCTGGTAATTAATCGACACATTTTGTAAACCTCTAAGACATAAATGAACTTGTTTCAAATTGAGTATAATATGTGGGCTTTTGGTCATTTTCAATCACAAAATCTATGAATCTTGAGGAATGGCCTTTCTGCTGCTCACTGGGGCATTAAAGCAAGGGTGTTCTGCTGCAGTTACTGTACTGTATACCACAAATTGTTTGATATATATTTTGAGATGTTCCTTGTTGCAGAACCAACATTCTGGCAGATAGAGAAATTTGGAAGTTCAATGCCCATGTAGGAAGAGTTGGATCAGTTACTTTACAGTGAAAGTTTACTTTACTTGAAAGCTTTTTTCCCCCACTTCTCACCATGTCTATAGTGTTTTTTCAGTCTTTTAGGTCAAAACATTTTTGTACCCAAGTCTCCATAAGTGAACTGAGGTTGGTAACCTCAACAAAATTGAAATTTCCTGTTATACAACTTCACCTTTGTCTTTATGGCATATAGTCATAGAAGAGCCATTTATTCATGGTTCTGCTTTCTGGTATCACCCAAATGAGGATGGGTTCCCTTTTTGCGTCTGGTTCTTCTCAAGCTTTCTTTGTCTTGTCTCATCTCAGGGACGTTGTCTTTCTACGGTCATGTTCAGATTGCTCATTAGAGACATATTTTTAAAGCTATAAATGTGTGCATTTTTCAATCACTGTATATCCAGCTTTTTTTTTCTGCAAGGTCCTTTGTGAAATTGTCCATTATTAAAAGTGCTATACAAATAAATTTGAATCGAATTGAATATAATAATTGTTGAATACAACTTTTAAGTCATATCTAAAGCTAGATAAAAGGACAATTTATAGGCTTTTTGTTACCGCCCTATCAGTGACAGTCTTCTTTTAGTTTTCCTTTTTTAATTTACATAGAGGGAAATATTGTGATAATAAAAACAATGAAATAATAGTTTTTCATTTCTTCTGCCTGGATTTTACAGCAATAATAAAAGAACAATTTATGGGGGTTTTGTGTGTGTGTGTGTGTGTGTGTGTGTGTGTGTGTGTGCGAAAGAATTCCCACAAAGTACTGAAGACAAGAATCCACACTTCAAAGTGTAACATTACTCTACTGACCATGGGGAATGCTCCTTCTTTGTACTATAACTATGGCAGTTGCTCGCTATGACATTAATACACAGTGCTTTAATATTAAAAGGATCATTTGATGTTTTTGCTTTGCCTATTAAAAGTGACTTAATTTGGAAGTGATGCATTACTTCTGATGATCAAAAGCTTGCTTTCACTTCAGTATAATTCCTTTAAGTGAGTGATTTAGGCCATCCCAATTCTCTCAGAACGTTGCTGTCTTCAGGACGCCGGGTTAGAAAGGTCCAGGAGGAGAAAGTGTTCCACAGACGGGTGTATAATAAAGCGAATTCATATTATTCATACTCACGAACAAGTCTAGTCAAGTTCAGCAGATGATGCCTGATATGAGATCTACTCTTCTGCCTTTACAGAAGATGAGAAACCAGAGAGTAATTTTCTAAAGAGAAACCAAAAGTATGGATCATTCTGAGTGTAGCCTTTGTTGTTTTCAAATGCAGGCCCAGGAGACATTGTAAATGTATCCTGTAACTGCACTTGGCCCAGCATATTGTCTACCAGACTTAAGAGGATTATTTTGTGAGCTTGGAATTTTTGATGGAGTTAATAGGAGGTGCTTGGCGGGATTCTCGCTGTGTATTTGTGAAACTCTAATCTTATGATGTGTGGATCAAAGACAGCACTTTCCTGGTTTTAGTTAGTGCTAATTGGTGCTTATTTCACTTGATTTTACAAAATATGGCCTTGGTTAACTTTGCGTTCCAGCATTAACAAGGACTTTTTCTCATCACAACTCTGGAATTTTTAAATTATAAGGTGTTGTTTAAACTGTAGATCTGACAATAGCTCCAGCTCACTTATATACTTGTATAACAGATGTGCTTCATAATCTTAGTCTAATTAGGTGTATTTTTAAAGGTGTTGTGTCGTTTAATATAGAAACGCTTATGATAATTGATCTTCTGAAAGAAGACGTTTATGTAACATCCTTATAAAGGTCTTGAGGGCGTGTCCCATGACATGGGACAATTTTCAGGACAGGTGAGTTTATGCTTTCTGATATCAACCAGACTTGTGTTGGTGAGGTAATGATTGTTTAATGACTGAGGTAAAAAAAACTGATTTTATTACAAACAATGAATATGTATGATCTTCATTAAAAATTTTATTCTCATTGGATGCAAATTGCTGTACTAAAAAAAAAGAATAAAACATGATTCATGATTTTTGGGTATCATGACACCCTATCACACATATATATATATATATATATATATATATATATATATATATATATATATATATTTTTTTTTTTTTTTTTTTTTTTTAATGGCACAAAACTGTACAAAGTTTAAAATGCTGTTTATATACATATAAACTAAAAGTAGTGTTTTATACTGGACAAAAGCTCTATTAGTGTAGCTATTAATGCTCTAAATGTCTATCAATTTGATATGATTTTAAATCCAGGAACATGTTGCATAGGAAAAGTAAAGAGTTTTCAGCAACTCCATTGATGCTGTATTTTCTAACGGTTGATTGGATCTCAAAACACAAGAAGGTTAAAAAAATTCATGCAAAAAAAGAATCAAGATTTTGCAGTATGATTATTAGTTTTCTTTTTTTTTTCTTTCAGTGGGATGCAACATGGAAAAAAAAATAAAGAAAATTAAAGAAAAAAAGGAAATTCAAGGCAAAACCTATGAAAGGTTAACAATTACATGTCTGGAATGACGAGAGACATGTGACATACGCGGAGAACATCAAGCAAAAAAGACAAAACACATCCAGCAAAAACACTAGGAAGTAAAAAAAAAAAAAAAAAATCTCCACTCGTGAAAAAAGGACAAGAAATTTAAGGAAAAAGAAGAAAAAAATTGGAGGGTTTCCTTGTCATGCATATCAGTTTGGCTTCGAAAAAAATACCTTCATCCTCTGCACCGTCATTATCACCTAAATCATCATTCTGTTTCTTTGTAAGAGGACCTAGGATCAAAAATGAAGAAGTTGGAGGAAACAGAGAATACAAGAACAACACAAGCCTTAAAAAGGCTTCTCAGAGATACAACGAGCTTGCATTGATATGTCTGATACATTACAGAGCAAGAAAAAAATAGTATTGAAGATCTAAGCAAATGTTCAAACATTTCTGCAGAAAAGAGTCAAACAGTCAATAAAGTAAATAATTTTCAAAAGGAAAACTATCGGTTCTGAGAATCCAATGCAAAAAGTTTCAAAAACATGTGTCTTTATAGATTAGTTAGTCATTTCATTTCTTTTTACTTTGGATTTTAGGTACAAAAATACTGTCAATAGGAAACAAACAAACATTGTTTTTATCTAAAAAATAAAAAAAAAAATCATAAATACACTTGCAACATGAGATAGCAATGGGGTAGCAAATAATACCCCTATGATTACTAATCTCAGAAAAGCAAAAGCTGAGGGGAAAAATATATTTAGTGAATTAATTAGTCAGTTTCTGGATCGATCTTATGGATGACGTTATTTAATATTAGCTTGCATTATTTTTACTTCATTATCTGTGAACAAGAGAAGCCTACAATATTTTTTAAAAGATTTCAATTTCATCAAAGAGCCTTAAACAGCTTAGGAAACTGAGAATGGACTCAGCATTCACTTTTCTGCGACACGGTCACACGATGAGCTTTCAAAGGTTCTGCACACTAACATTCATCGCTCAGGGCTTCATTTTATGATTTACACACCTGCCATCATGACAGCTCTACTCACACACATATACACACACACGGGCATGCTTAAGCGCCTTTAAGAGACATGTGGAACAACAAATTATATAAAAACAAAAATCATGCATAGGTTGAGGACATGCAAGCAGCTGTACATGTGATATGGTAAAGAATGAAGCTTAAGGAAATGATAACGTGTTTATTACACAGAAGCAGCGCTGAGGATCCATACGCTCTTATAGACAGGAGGACGAGAGGGAAACAACAGTGCCATGCACCGTCTACGCCCATTTTATGGATGAAGCACAGTCTCTCAGATTCCTTCATTTTATTTTTATTCTTTTCAGTAGACTAAGCCTCTGTACCTTCTCTAGACTGTGGAGAAACAGCAGGTGTTATGAAGAAGGAGAAAATCAATGTTAATGACATAAGTCTGGTCTCCCACAGCCTGGTAAACACATCACCCTGAAACATAAAAATATGAGCATGAACGTGTGAGCTTAGGCTGTTTTAGATGACGCACTCTGACAAAAGCATCGGTATTGCGTCAATCAGCGATCTAGACCTGAGGATAAACGATTGAAATGGATTAAACAATCTACATGTGGGTTTCTGTATGTCTTCGTCCTGCAACTATAATTGTTTTCTAGTAAGAAAACACTTGCAGGGTCCTAAGGGATTGTAGGGTTAGAACTTGCACCAATAATGTCCAGATGCCCCACATGATTGGGACAGCTTTAATATCAAATAATATAAATTTAATATATTTTTTTTATAAATATCCCAGATTTTTGTTATGCATTCAAAAATGCATATGTTGTGAACAAACTCTTGTAAGTAAGGAAAAAGACAGAACAGCAGAGGCTTCCTTTTAACATGCATTTACCATGTCATTACTTCTCTGGCTAACACAGGGGGCTTCTTTTTATAGCAGTTTTATTATTTTATCACGTTGATTTTACTCTACCACTTAGTCAAAGAAAAAAATTCCTACTACCTTATGGCCTTATTCTGTTATAAGTTAGTGCAGCTGCTGAATAAGGTTATGAAATATATAAATTTTGGTAAGGTTGCCGAAGCTAGAGCACTACACTGGCTAAAGGATGTGCAATAACCGACATGAACTATTATTACTGCAAAATGGTCAGGTAACCGTAATCATCCTGGACTTTGAAGAAGAAAATGCCATAGTCGCAGTACAGATAAACCATTTTTAGATATTAAATATATCAGTTTATGTAGACGGTCAATCAATATTCTTCTCATTCATTTCATCTCACTCTTTTTTTTTTTTAATCTGTACCTTCTTCCCAGAACTATGCAGATTAGGTTAGTCTAAGATTTATGTACCTTAATATGATATGCTATGTCGTGATTAATTCATTAGTTAGTTCCAACCAAGCAATTTGATTGGATAAGAGACATTTCATGAGTGCTGATATAGAGCATAACAGCACTGGGATGTTTAACTACAGTATATGTGTCATTCCTCTTCACAGGTGTTATAATACCCATTAACCCTTGATCAAGCGCATTACTTAGTATGTGGAAAACGGGATTCTACACCCTACATAGAACACTAGCATTTCATTTTGTGCTATTTGGAAACCGAACAGTTCAACTAACTGTTCAACCCAGGAATGGTTAATTAGCTGATATTTTAAAGTGGAATATATGTAAATATAAAGTAAATCTCATACGTTTCTCAGAACTGTCCACCACTTCTATGATTTATTCGCCTCACCCTTTGGATACATAATGCTGGTAAGAATTTAAATCTACTTTCACCCCAGTTAATTACTCTTACTGACAGTCTACAGCTCAAAACCAGATCCACCAGTCGCGTTAGGAAATGTGTGTGCGCATATATATTTGTTTTTTTCCCTGGATATTATAATGACTGGGAAGGTAATTAAATGCATCTTACGGAACTGTTGTAGTTTGACAATTTGATTGTATGTTCTACGGTTTAGTTAAACCTCAACCTCCATTGTACTGTAAACTAGGATTTTTTTTGACAATCTGTAACATAGAGGTTAGATGTTAAATTATATGCCTGCCAAGGTCTGGTTTTCATTTTAGATTTTAAATCTGCCCGCCTTAATGTAGTGACTGCTACTGTAATAACTTGCCAGCACGCCAAATGGCATGGGCTGTTATTTATACACATCACTTTTCTTTAAAATGCATTTAGTTGGAATTAACATTACATTACAGGCTTAATGTTAGATGAAACTTTAAACCTAGGTTGCACAAGTGTTTGCTGTTCATCTATTGTTGTAAAAGTGTCTCCATGTTAGGAATGTACATAGAAAAAAAAATAACTAAACGCATAGTTGTGTTATAGATTTTACAAGAGAATTAAAACTGGTTGTATACACGTTCCAAGGGTTTCCCAAGGACTATCTGGATATTCAACTGTTCTAAATTTCTAATGAGCATCTACTTGAAACGATATCCTAATTCTTTTCACCCTTATTATTATTCTTCTCAGGTTCCATGTTAAGCTCAAGCCTATCCCAGGAACACTGGTTGTAAGACAGATGTGATGTCACATACATTCGGACATAGGAGTGGTTTAACATATTCGATTCTCCTACAGGCATGGTTTGGTACGTGAACGGAAACCAGTACACAGTGACAGCAAACCGAACTGGGATCCAACTGGGACTCTGAAGGTGTTAGATAGCCTCTATCCTCTACTGTGGAACCCATGTTCCAAAAGGCAATTCATAAATACATTGCAAACTGTATCTAAGTTTCACACATGATTAGTTTTCAGGTCCATCACAGTTGGGGCTATACTAGCTTGGCTCCCTACATTGGAATTAAACAGATCAGGGCATATTCATCAATTATCTCTGTCAGCCATAATGCATTAAGACAGAAGTTTCCTTCCCCTAATGTAGCTGAGAATAGAAGCCGGAACGTGGCCAATTTAAATAAATAGCAAATCTTCCCAAGATCACTCTGATAAAACAGGTAGGAGGAGAATAAGGAAGCCCAGACAATACCATCAATTGTAATGAAAATGACCTCAATATTCCTGCTTGGTAACCTCCACGGCTCTGTAGCATAGAACAAAAAAAAGATTTTTATCTGTGCCTAATTGGTTTGAGAGCTGGCTTCATTATCTTGGGTTCAGAAATCATGCCAAGGCCTTATCCATGCCAGTTGATTTAAAGGGGAGGATAAGACAAAACTGGGGGAGGGCTGAAATCAGCTATTGCTAGCTTCTCTTTCGGTTGTGTTTATTATGAGACATGTTTGTCAAGACCATAATGAGAGTAGAATGGGAGAATCATGAATGTGTGTCTAAAGTCCTCAAGGTCATCACAGGCAAATATCATCTCTGTAATTTTCAACCCAATGTTTTATTCTGTTCATTAAGATAGAGGCATTTGTTCAGCAACACCTCATATGTACTGTATGATGTGGACAAAGATTGGATAATAAGGAGGCCCAATGTTCATTCCATTATATTACCACCATGAGCATTTACACAGGATTTTTACGAGGATTTACACTAATCATCACAAATTGTGACCTACACTGTTGGGGTTGGTCAAACAAAGTGATGTTTTGCAAGTGTAACGTACCATCTTTTGATGCTCAAACACATATAGTCCTTGTACTTAAGGAAAAGAAGAAAAACTCAGATATGTCTTCTTTTGCTTATAGAATAAGCCGCTTCAGGGTTCAGCACCTACAGTACCTGTACATGTGTGCACATACTGTTCCAAAGAGCTGTTACACAATTTGTTGAAGCCTCTGTGTCAAACTATTCTTTCTTCTGACCTCTAATTGCATGCTGCTTTTACCAAGTGTAACTCACAGTAGTGTGCGAAAATTCTTCAGACAGCATTGTGTGAAATTCCAACTGTCTGTAAGTAATGAGCAGGTGCAGCTAATATGTTATCTGGAAGGTTTCTGCATGAAAAATGTGGCCCTGTTTGACAATACAGTATGAAATAAAGTATAATGTGGGTGCATTCAATGAGAGAAAGCATCTTCATTCATCATTCCCGGAGAGCACATTATTGTGCTCAGGGTCAAGATGGGTGGGTGGATGTGTCAGAGCCAGTCCTGGGATAAGTGGGCATAAGGCTGGAACGGGCCTTGCAAGGAAAGCTAGTCCATTTCAAGACAGTGGACTAGGGTTGGAAATCATTCTTCTTTTCTAACAGCAATTTATTCTGTCGATCATTGGATCATCCAGGATCATCCGAGTCCAGGAATGCTGGATTCAAGGTACAGTATAAGAATTGACTCTGAATAGGACGCAAGTCCGATGCAGGGCAGGAAAATACAGGGTGACTCAGGAATCATTGTGCACTGAATTATATAGCGGTGGCTCTTTACTATGTAGCAACGTTTGACACACACACACACACACACACACACATATATATATATATATATTATATACTTTTATGATTACATAAAAATGCTAAGCCTGGCTGGAACAATATCTTTTACAAGCAATGCAAAGGAAGATCATGACACTGACGACTTTTATTTAAGATGAACCGCATTAGAGAACCTTTTCATTCCATAATCTGTATTAATATACAGTAACTTAACTTATTACATTACAATAGCCACATTTGCACAAAGTATGTTTCCAGGCAACTAAAACATGGGACTGAGTAGAGCATGGACATGTTTACTTACGCACAGGTTGATTAGTAATTGTTAAGGGTGTACACATTTCTGCATTCAACTCTATAAAAGAGTATTATTAAACTAAGTCAATCTTAATCCAAAATAATGTTTTATATCCAGTAATAAAAAATTAAGCCCAGTGTTTATCTTGTGGATTAATCCCTGCCTCAGAGTTACTACTCACCCTGGTCTGCTGTTCCTCAATATAAGCAGGTTACTGCATCATGGCCAGTGTATTAAAGAGTCAGAGACAAGTGCCTCATTTCAAACAGATCAGATGGATGAGTCTAGGTGGCAGTCACTAGAGAAGAGCCCTCCATCACCCTGTCCAAGTGGCCTAGGGGTTGAGGATTGTGAAGGGCATTAATCCCAGAGGAAAGGGACACTACCTAGCCACCTGTCCACTTTCTCTTTCCACCACATCATTAACGCCCCCTAGGCTCAGTCCTCCATGACCTCAGAGATTGGGTTCACCAACTCTTGCTTTATCCAGACGAACCACACACTTTATTTTAAAGTCACAGAAAGACAGCACTATACACCTCATCTCTTTTGGCATGTTACAGAGCGCCAGATTGATTTATCATTTGTGCTCCTCAGTGGCACTGGAATATTCCTCCTTGTGCCACCATCGATCGGAATTTACCTCTGGCTGATAAATGGCTACTTCATGCCTGATGCGTCTTTAATGCAGCATGCAGGTGAAGTCCGCTGCGCTGCACCTGCGTGAAACCTGCGGCCAAAGCCAGATGGGGCAATTAATGTTTCGAGGCAGATCGATTTCAGATAGAGCCTATTGACATCCCTGGCCATTCATCAGAGAGCTCAAGTTCCAGCATGCTGAACATCAGCAGAGCAAATCACAGTGTGAAATGCTGGGAAAGAGTAGCAACAAATTTGAGGTAATGAGTAGTATCTTAAGGATGGGAATTTAATGCAACTTAGCTCATTTGGCAATTAATGACGTTTGAGGATTAATGATGACCTCAGGTTACTGTCTCGGGATTCTCCAGTTTTCTTTCGACTCTCAGCAAAAAAAAAAAAAAAAAAAAAGTCCTTAGGTGCACCTGCTATCCAAGCGTAGCTCAACAACTACTGCAACCCTCATGACCACGATTAATATACTATAAATAGATGAATGATGGATGAAGTTTGCGAGGCAGTGAGGTAAGCATGAGAAGGTAGTCTTTGTGCGCTCTTTGTTGGCTTAATCAGCCTAAACACAGAGTTCAATAAACACCAAACAGGTACCCGACCTGAGCTCAGGCACAATATATGTGTTTCCCCTCACAACACGCTAAAATCCATGAGCTAATCTATTGCACAAAAGAGCAGTCCATCTTCTAAACAGCAGGTAACACCTGGACGAGAGTCAATATTTCTTCAAGCACACAACATTGCGATGCCATTATGCTCCTGCTGCAGCTTCGATGGAGTCTAATGAGCGCACAGAGCAAGAGGAAGCTTTCTGGAGAAAGCTGTGACTCATCAGTTTTAACCAATGACGAGCTTCCCGTGAAAAAGCCACAGCTCCTTAATGAGTGTAAGCAGACGCTCAGGTATGGTATTAAGAAAGGAGGATTTCTTCCTTGTTGCAACAAATTTAAGGACACTTTACATCTCTCAATCTGTTTTTATAGAGAGAGCTAAAGCAAAATGTGTACATTTAGCAGTGTTGGGTTAGAGTACTTGGATTACTTTTTTGATGTAACGAGTAATCTAATGCGTTAGGTCCGCCATTTAAGTACTCAGTTATTTAGTTATTTTTTCAAAAATGTAATCCGTTATTCAGACAATTTATGTAATCCTTGAGCCAGACAGCAGTCATTCCCAATCCGTTAGTGTGTGTGTGTGTGTGTGTGTGGCCTGCAAGCCCCGCCCTTGATAACCCGCCTCCCTCTGTTATTCCTGCTGTTATACCCCTATCTCACCTATGCGGATTGACTATGCAAGGACCGACGCGCGAAAAGATGGAAACCTAATCACAGCGCCAAAACTCGCTGTGAATCATGATGAACCGTACTTACGGCCACCGCGCGAATCTGTTAGTAGTTAAAAGATTATGGACCAAACTTTGCTGAGTGATGATGGTAGAGTAATTATAAAGGTCTTGACTAAAACAACATGCATGAGGAATCACAAAGGAGTTTTCAATTTCTGCAATGGAAAAGTACTCGAACTAGTTACTTTTATCAGAAAGTAACGAGGTAATGTAGCTGATTACAGTAATTTTTTAATGTAATTAGTTACTTTAAAAAGTAACACTGACATTTAGCTATTTTACTGTTTGGTTTGGTCGATTTTTACAGTGCAGATCAACAGTATAACTTGCTTATACGTCAGTATTGCTTATACTGTACAGTACATAAACGTCAGCATTTGGATAGTATGAGAGAATTAGCTACTAAGTTTTACTCAGCATCCTGCAAAACCACCCAAAGTTCTTTTAAGGACTCGCACCTGCTTCTTTTCTGCATGCAAAACCCAGCAGCTTCCATTTTGTTTTTCTGTCTGAAACGTGGTGGCTTATATAATGTCCTACTTTCTTTTCTGTCTTACAAATATTGTTCTTGAACTTTTAATACAGATGTTTTGAAAATCTGAAACATTTTTGTACTAACTCAATAAAAGAGTCTTGCACTAAAAAAATAGTATGTGTTAAAAGAACAATGGACTTTTGCACATAACGACATGTGCGCGCGCACACACACACACACACACACACACACACACTTTTTTTATAAATAACTACTTAAAAACATTCTGTGGTGCAATATCAAGAAACCGTAAATTTGAATGACTATGATGCCACAGCCATCTGTATTTTTTCCTTTTGTTCATTGTTCTAAATATCACACTCATGCATCACATTTCTGCAGTACTACATCTCTGCCATTTGTCTCAGTTTGAGCCTCGTGGGCCAGTTTGCCAGTTCGCGCCTAAAAATAAAATATTACCCACAGCCCGAAATACGCCGCGTTGTTGGTTTGCTTCTTATGGTTCAGTTGCTACAGAGTCGAATTGCTTTCTCGCCGCATTCAAGTTTAGAAAGAGACTCCCCTGCTCAGATGCATGCTAAATAATCATCCGTACACATGGACAGCCGTGAAGTTACCATCCATCCACTTTCTTTGAAAAATGCAGCGGAGGAGCAGAAAGAGGACAGAGCCTCCCTCGAGCCACACGTCTAAATGAGTGCATGAACATACGGATGGCGTGTTCTCCGATTCCTGCCTGGGCTGAGTCTTTGCACATATTCTCACACACGCAGTGCAAAAAGAGCTCTAGGCAAGCACACAAATAGGGTGGAGCTGTGATGCTATGTATGTGATGCCGTCAGGGAGATATACAAGCGGCAGCGCAAATGCAGAGAGAGAGAGAGGGAGAGAGAGAGAGAGAGATCAGGCAGAGTGTGTGGTTGTATTTCCAATCCGAATGCAGCATTTACTATGTAGTGTTTTTTGTTCTTCACTTTTTTCTACCATTCATTTTGACAGCCTCTGTTGCATCAGTCATTGGTAAAGAAATTGAATCCTCCTTGAGGAATTAAACGTTATTTCCTGCAGGCAAAAAAAAAAAAAAGGAAAAAAAGCCCTCAAAACGCTCAGCTTTGAGGCAGCCGTGTCGGGAAGGCATCAGCTGTGTTTTCCAAACACAAATGTTTTACATGACAAAATCATGTTGACAATCTTTTCACTTCTGCATCTGGTGGAAATCTGCCGTGAAAAGGTTGCTCCTTCTCTGCCGCTAATTCGCACCTCAGCAGAATCAAGGTTTCGCCAAGCCCTGGTGCTCGTCTGCAAACGATCCGGGAAAGCATCACGCTCTAGGGACGTAGAAGGGAAGTAAGGCCTGTGGATCAACCCCTCATAAATATTTGATCCTCCCCCAAATGGCTGACATTCAGCGGCGATGGGGAGAAAAGGGTAGCCAGAGCCGGCAAAGTAAGATCTAAACCCGCTGTTTGAAGTATCAATAGCTGGAGCCACCAGCATCAGGTTTTTTTTTTCCTGAAGAGCCCCTGCGGAGAACGGAATGGAAAAGCGCAGTGACCAAAATGTCACGGCAGCTTCAGATTGTGCACTGCTCATTAGAGGGAGAGTGTGACAGGGCTTAAAGTCAGGTAAGATTTGTGAAGGAGGGGGGATTTCATTAAGAGCTGTCAGCTATAACCACATAACCACCGACATGGAGAGATGACAAAGCTCATAATGAGCGTGCTTTCAGGGGGGGCGGGGGGTGGGGGGGG
>JAQMYG010000007.1:9294428-9313065 GCA_030014215.1 Clariallabes teugelsi
TTCAATATTTCACATATTGACAGCGGCTCATCGATGCCCGAAAATGACATAATTACCCAGCTACATTTGCGAAAGAACGCAAAAGCATTGGCATTAGCCCCGGGACGTCGGGCTAGCGATTTTGCGAGCCCTGCGGTGTATATTGCTACATTTCTATATATAATGTACAAGCTGGTTGTCATATCAGCTGGTTTATCAGGTCCACCCAACACATAAAGTTCCTCATTCACAATTTTATCAGGTACTATAAAGACCATATGCACCATAAAGATTCCGTCTGTAGGTATTCGGTTACTGGTTGTAGTCCTTCTTATTGCTTTCTTAAAGGTGTATCCGAAATTCATTGATTGTGGCCACCAAAAGAGCTTACAGCAAATGACCAGGTATTATACGAGTGGTGGATCAATAGTGATATACTAGTACAAGTAGTAGTGTACGCTTATGGGCCTCTTTGGCACACCTACAGTACCTTGTTGCTCTGTCTTGTAAGTGTATGGTTTTATGCCAGAGCTCTCCTACAAATTCAGCAGTGTCAGTTTATCACAGGACTGCTAGTGGCTGGATATTTTTAGTTGTCGTCTGATTCTCAAGCCAGCAGCCAGCAACACCGCTGTGCCTAACACATTCATACATGTGTTACACCTACTACCTTCCCACTACCTTGTCACTATCACTTCTGAATATGTTATAGTGACGGTCCACAACTTTTCCTTAACGGACAGGACAGATGTGGGCTCATGGACTGTGCAACAGAATTGATGGGTCAGTCCAAGTTAGTGGAACCATATAAAATAATTGATATGATTGGTTTACCATCATTTGCCATCAAGCGTAAGCACAAGGAATGTACATGCAACCCACAATTCTCTGTATATGAACCTCCCATGCTCTGGTGCAAAAGAACAGTACGCTTTTCTCATTCCCTCCAGAATGTTTTTAAAAATGGAAAAAATAAAGAAAAGCTAAGAAAAAAAATTCCAAGTCAAGTTGGAGAAAATGATTCACTGGAGGCCCAGCTTGATCCTGTTGCATGACCTAGCCTTGGGTTGAACTGCCTAAAAATCTTGCATAACGAAATTTATGCAGCGTCCCATCGGACTTGAAGGGCAATGTTAAACGTGCTCCTATCTGCATTCCCCCAGGCTTCTTATGAGAAGCCTCCTGCTGGCCCAGAGTGCTGAGTCAAGGGCTACTATTGCAAGCTCAAGAGAAGAATACCTACTTATTTCTGCTGCACCAGACACAAGTCTTGTTCTTGAAGCAATGAATTGCTAAACACTGCCATTTCCTCAAAGAAATTGTAGAATTGAAAGGAAAATGATCAATCTGTCACCATCTGTTGCCTTCTTCCTCAATAAACGCTGGTGTCACCATCAAAGAATATCAGGGCCGCTCAGCAAAACATGAAGCCCGCCACCAAAAGTCTCTGGAAATGGCAATTACATGACTCCTGATTAAGCACGGATAAACGCAGAAAAGAAGCAGAGAATGAAACAGAATACAAGAGTGCACATTTTCTGTTTCCGCATCCAAATCTGAAGATTTCCATCAACTTTTCTGCCGCAGTTCCTGATTAATGCAATCCCCTCACGAGCAGGACGGAAGACAAGAGATATCAGCTTAAAATGAGCCTGAGACTCCCATTAAATGTTAATCTCTTCCAGCCTGTGCACCTCACAGCTCCACGACTCTGAAGAAGGCAAGACTTGCTCTAAGAATAAATTGCAGCACACACCAAGAGCAATTCAGAGTTTAATAAGAAGTATATTACCTCCTCACCTACACTATTAAACATTATAAGTGACTGCCTAATGCCATTCCCTTTGTGTCTCACACAGCAGAATTAAAAGTGGCCAATAAAACAAATTATGAAAATTGTAACATGGTTAAGGCAATTCCAAAACAATCCCAAATGTACAACAGTTGCTATAACTGATGTGAAGGAACTTTGCAGTTTGGGAACCAAACAGATGATGATCAGAAAGCTCCTATTTGGACTTGCTCTCCCATTGGCAAGGACATCACTGGATGGTCAAGTTGATGAAAACATTAACGAAATCCTTTGATCGTATATTTTGAGCTAACTTGAGAAAAGGATGTGCCTGAGCACTACTGTATCTCAAAGAGAGTGGGGAAACTATCAAGAACTGGTGATGAAGCGATGAAAGGGGAGTTGGAGAGATTTGTCCATGAAGGCTCCTATGCTCTCTCTCCTATTAGGTGTTCCATTGTCACTCTGGGGAGCCGCGAGCACACTTCAAACTTCATAATGAGGGCCCAAAGCCTGACCCGAACCATTGCTACCATAGCAACAGAGATCAGGCTAAGGCGTCGTGCCACTGAAGCAGGACGTGCAGCGCATGAAAATGAGGGTTACATGTCCACTACCCCCACCCTTCCTACATCTTCTAACCACAGGTCCAGAAAATAGAAGAAGAAGAAAAAATGATCATAATCTAAGACAGAGAGGTGCTGTCTGACACCGGGGACCAGTGAGGCCATTTACTGCATCCATATAAAACCTTACACCTCAACGGCTTGGCAAGAAAGCAAGGGCGAGAGAATGACCAAGGGTGACCACAGCAATCTTGACTTTTTAGTATTTCCCTGACAAACTGAAAGCTCTCAGACATTATCTAGACAACACACTCAAGCAAGACACCAATTTAACAGATGCCAATATTAAGACAAGTACACACAAAAAAAAGAGATGTGAAGTAGTACAGGCTAAGGTTTAAAAAAAATAAATGATTACTATTTATTCGCTGGGACCTTTGGGGTAACTCCAGGATAATGTAGATTAATGTTGTGGTTTTGGATGACCAAACTGTTAAAGCAAGGCCTGATATGTATGAAACAGACACTTTGGCTTTAACATACTGTCAAAACAAAAAGCAAAGCACACACAAAGAAAGAGTGTCTTGTATTAAAACCATAAACCAATTTCCACACATCTGGGAGGTTAGTTAAATCCGTGTTGAATCATATACGACAAATTCAGACTACAGTACTTGACTGAATAAAACAACAGCAACCTTGGAATTACTACCAGTTCTTGTCAGAACTGGTAGGAATGAATATATGAATCCATGGCACAATTCACCACACTTATTACAAATAAAGGGAATGAAATTTGTCACGTTTTGTTGTGGTGTTTTTAGCCCTTTCTTTCATTCTGAGTGATTTAAGACTGTTATTTTTTCTGTTTAATTTTACTTATTATTACAAATGTTACTATTATTTCAAAGAGGCATTATGCAAATGTGTCATTTAATCACTGAAATGCAATACTTCTAACCAGCCATAATATGGGAAATAGGGATTTTTCAGATATGGGAAGAAAACAATACAGAAAGAAAAAAAGGTAAATTTATAAAGCCAGTTATGTGTAGACATGTTTAAGCTTGCAGACAACACTTTGTCCTGGAGACTCAGTGAGTTTTATAGAGTTAGTGTGATGTACACTGCATAAGAATTAGTAATACTTCATAATAATGTCTAATAAAGATTTTATTGCATAGGTTATCGACCTTGAGGTCGTGACCCTTGGATGTGAATGGTGTCACAGTGGATTTTAAAAACCGCTATTTATAATGTAGTTCTAAACTAATGCAATATACTTGACTTGAATATTGTAAAATAGTAAAACTGTCATATTATTGATTTAAATATATTGGCCTTCATTTAATTTGGAGTGCCGTTTAAGCATTTTACACGAGACTGCCGTGACGATATATCCAAAATCCTGTCATGTCAACCGAAATGGGATTTACATATGGCACTGGCAGAGCTCAGGGCTACCAATAAAATGGACTCTAAGCCCATGAAAATATGAGGTGAAATGCAATACGGTAAGCCGACTGAACCGAGAAACTCAACTATTTGCTAGCGCTTATTTATGAGACACAAGGCTCACTGCCCTTGTGCATCGAATCAAAGTAGCAATCTAGGCTTCTGACTTTGATAAGCTGTAGGGACAGAATGGTGGATGAGAATAATGGTTGAGTATGTAAAATGGGGTCGTTAGTTAGATGTTAGGAATGCCTCATGCCTGCATGAAGTCTGGGTAACAAATTTGGTCTTAACTCTTCAGAGAATGTGGTCTACTGTATAGTTCAGGTTCAGTTTCACACAGGGAGGGAGGAGGTAAAGTCCTTCAGTAGAAGTATCTGTATGGTCTGGTTGGTGTGGCCTAAACCAGAAGACTTTTTAATTTCTTATGAAATATTAACCCTATCACATGTAAAAATCCCAGCACTCAGTCTTGAACTCATCTACACTACTCAATTTCAGTCTCACAAACACACACACACAGCCCGCCAAAAAAAGCCACATATTCTTTACAGCCCTGGCATAGTTTCACTAAGCTTATGCAATGTCACAACATTTATTTTCATCCAGAATTGCATTATTTGATGATGAGAGATTCAAACAGTTGCATAAAGCCTTCACCATCACATCCCAAAGATTCTCAAAGGGGTTAAGGTCTGGACTCTGTAGTGGCCAATCATGTGTGAAAATGATGTCCCATGCTCCCTGAACCACAGTTTCACCATTTGAGCCTGATGAATCCTGGCATAATCATCTTGGAATATAACCGTGCCATCAGGGAAGAAAAAATCTATTGATGGAAATGATGGGAAAACCTGGACTTTCACTATATTCAGTAGTCAGCTGATCTCATTTCTTGGGCACATAACATTGCTGAACCTAGACCTGACCAATAGAAGTAACCCCAGATCACAACACTGTCCCAACAGGCTAGGAATAATGGGTGCATCACTTCATCCACCTATCTTCTTACCCTGTGCACCCATCATTCTGGTACAGGATAAATCTGGACTTATCAGACCACACTATCTTTTTCCAATGCTTCACAGTTCTTTTTTTATGCTCCTCAGCAAATTGAAGTCTTTTTAGATTGTCTCTCACTGATAAGTGGGTTTCTTAAGGTTTCCTACACAACAGTTTAGTTCCAATCCTCTTGAGTTCTCTTCATATTGCGATTGTGGAAATGCTCTGACTTTCATTATTAAACATAGGCATTAAACATATGATTTCTAGTTTTGTTTTTAATTATCTGATTTCACCAAGCCTTTTAGTGATCACGCTCATTCAGGATCTTTTTTCTCAATCCAGTTGTGACTTATGCTACTATCCTATATAGTAGTTATTATAGAATATATAAGTTACCAAGATATATACCACTTGGATTTAACAAAGCAAATAATTGGCAAAAGCAAAAGATTTTTTTAATTTTTTTTTTATTTTTTTAGCAAATGTAGTTGGTCATATTTTCCACATTATATCATTGCATCCCTTTCTTTTTTTCATCTACAGGATCTCAGTCCCTAAGCAAAACCTCAAGTCTCTACCAGCTGCCCATTCTGGCACGCTTTCCTAGTCCTAGAGTGTATGCTATAAAAGGAGAGCTTTTACAGGATTTCAGACTTTTTGATACTTCACTCACTGGCAACCGAGTGAAGAACGCTCACAAAGATTTAATTTCCACCACTGAGTAGATGTTTCTTCTTCTCGGCCCTTACATCATCATCCTTTGCTCTTAATGAATATCACTGAAGTTCAGGTTGCTGCCGTGGGAATACCGCCTTCTTGTTACTCATCATTCAGCATAAATTTGAAACTTAATCGAAATGAAGTAATCAGCTATCTTTGGCAGCACAAGTATTCAATGCTAATGTTATGATTTATCTGAGCATTAGCAAACCCAGTTTAATGACCATGCTGAGCTTTAACACATTGCTCCCACTCAGCTTTGCACATCGGCTGAATCATTTCCCTGAGTTGGGTCATAGCCACAGCAACACGAATTAAATACCAGCATGGTCGAAAATATCATATTCAAACACTGGGGGATCTTTAGATTCACTGATGCATAGAGCATCATGAGCACTAATAGCTTTGATAATGCTTTAATACAATGGCCCAAAGCAACAATTAGAATTACAAAGTAAACTTGCACGATGTTTTTTGAACTTCTCAAGTGAACTCATTTCTTCGAAGCTTAACACAATTAAATGCTGACATACAAAATGAACAAACACTGACAAATAATGTTCAAGCTTTGAAATGGGGGGAATAAACTAAAAGAAAAATGTAGACTTTTTATTCAAATCTAGTAGATCGGTGTGCTAACTTCTAGCATTTGTACAATGCTCACGTCACTCCTAAGCCCACTCACCAGTTGAATGCTTTGGCAAGGGCGCTTCAATCGCTTCAATCTTTTTGCTTCAACTGTAACCATGGCTTGCAAAGGAGCCATGGTTTCCCTGATATATATTCTCACTTTCACTTAAGGCTTTGATTTGAAACTAAGTGTTATAATCAAACTTGACAAAGATCACAGCATGAGTCCGTCCATTAGCAGCCAAGGACTTTCAAACTCGTCATTGAAATACTTTCCCTCATTTGTTTTAATGCATGAAATATCGCAATCTTACTTATATTGAACTTAATTTAGACATTTCTACAGACTAAGAGCTTCATGGACAGTAGATTCTGGAAGCATAATGTAGCCTATATGAAGTACTCCATTCATTTTAACTACAGTACTGTACAGTGATGATCACTTCACATAATACGGTAGCAAAATTTTAATACATTATTAAAAACATTCTAATCTAAAATAGGAGTTGAGCATTTAGTTAACCCCGAGAATATACACTGGGACTGGGATCTTGTAGAATGCAAAAAAATAAAAATGCATGGGTGTTTTAGGTAAAAAAAGAAGAAAAAAAAGCAACAGGATTAAAGTAAAAAAAAAAAAAGCTAGACATTCTAGTGTTATTATTTTATAAATAAATAAACCCTTCTCATTTATGCTCTGCCCCAATACCAATACAGATATGAATATTTTGAGCACCCAACAGATGAAGATCCTGGAATTTCAGAACACCCCTATTCCACAATCAAGAGTCCGTTATTCAAGCACTGAGCGAAATCAAAACTCTAACAAGCTGATGAATATTTGCATAGGTCCATCTCGAAATGAGCATTTTCCTTTCTATCTGACAAAGTCTGTTACTCATTTAAGTGATTAGCTTCTACTGTAAACTGCCCCTGAGAGAAACCCGTTTCCCTTGTCACATTTAATTAAAAGCTCGCTTATTCAAGTAGGTTACGTACAATCAGTTAATTAGGGCAAAAAGCCATTAGTTTCACACAAACTACTCGCCAAGTATAAACAATCATCCCCACAATTACTTCATTAAAACAACTGAAATGTTTGCTTCGAAACCCTCAAGGCAAGGAAGTCTATCAATAAGTAAATTAATTACGCCAATTAAAAAGACTAATTTGCGAAAAATGATGATGAAGAGACTTCATCCCGAGGTAGGTGGAGGGTTAGAATGATTAATATGTGATCAATTTAACTTAGGAATATCGGTAATGCATTGAATGAACGAAACATGTGTTCAGATAACTCAAGGACAAAGTGTCATATTTAGTTTATTTTGTCTACATCAGTCTTTAAATGAATGAACATTATGTCATTGTGTATGTTTTACAGACAAACCTGATCAAACTGTTCTGTAGATGATGTTTACATGTTCAGTTATTCCTTACAAATAGTAGGTTTAACATAAGATCATGGCATGGTTTAAAAAAATGTAACAGACTTTGGATGGATTTAAGGGACTTTTAATTGTATTTAAATTTAATTGACAGACATTTAGTGTATTTGGTTTTACATTTCATTTAATATCAAGTATATGGATATTTAAAATAAAGTTAGTATTTCCTAGCACATTGTCTTATACTGTAGCTAACCTCAAATCTTGTATCATCTGAGTAGATTTAAGATCCACTTGGCTTTAATATTAGCCCCCCATAACCCCCCATCCCTCACATTGCTCTGACATGTCTATTCTAACGCCGCCAGATTGCTTGGCCAATCTTTGTCCAATTTTCTTGACATATCTGTTCCAACTCTGCCAGATGACACACAGTGCCTCCTCCAAACAGGTCTAGAGCATGAAAGGGTCTCGACAATTATATTCATCCCTTTATATTTAAAAAATCGTTGCTATTTGGATTAAAAAAGAAAAAAAAGCAAAGACTTAAGAGCAATTGACTGGACAATCATTGAAGTGATCAATAGGTTTCAGCTGCCATTTTTAACCCTGTCTGATGCAGTGAGCAGTTTATTACTTTTTTTATTGTCCTGAAAAAAAGATGTTGCTGTGTTTCAGAAGAGTCAAATTATTTGACTCTGTCGAGCGAAGAAAATAACAAGGGATATTGCTTAAATTACAACAATTGGGTCAAGAACTTTCCAGTGCGCTACTAAAACCAGGGAGAATAGTGCTGACCTGACAACTTAACTCACAAAAGAAATGTGGTTGGGAAAAAATCATGAACATTTCTGTAGATTGTTTAAACACTTGGTACAGTTGCATTGTAAAAGGTTTTCAGTAGAAATCACAGCTATGATTAATAGCTAAAGTAAGATCATTTCGACACATATAATGTGACAAGAACAGGACAGAGGCTAAAGAGCTGCATGGCCATTATTATCCAATCAGAATCAGAAAAAAAAACTTAAATGTTTTATAAGGTTCTTGAAACAATGACATGGTGAATGTGTGCAATAATTAAAGATACAGTAACAATCCTACATGGTTATTATTATTTTTTGCAGAGCATTTCTTTTAACATATTAGTATTTTACAACACATGAATGATCCCAGAAAGCAAACATTTGCACTGTATACTATGTGGGCTTCCTCTGCCTGTAAAAGTGTGCTGTGTGTAAATGTATTCTAGCTTCTTTTGAAAAGAAAAAATGACAAGTGGGAACTTTCAGTATTAGGACATCAAAGTCTATTTTGACGTGCAGATATATGCCTCAGAATAAATCAAAAGAAACCTGTGAAGGAAGAAATCGTGGCGTTTCATGCAGCTTCTTGTGATGGTGCCATGTGTGTGGCCACAGTAGAGGTTGTAATTCATGCCATGAAATCCTGTTGTTTCAGCTACCCTCATCCTACCTTAATAATACTGCAAAATCTGGTCTACACCAGTGCTATTCACCTAAAATTTGTAAAGATTGAATTAACAATGGGCAGCACTGTGGCTTAGTGGTTAGCACTGTCACCTTGCACTTCCAGTTTGCATGTTCTTCCTGTGCTTGGTGGGTTTCCACAGGGTACTCCAGTTTCCTCCCACAGTTCAAAGACATGCAGATTAGGCTAACTGGCGTTTCCAAATTGCTCAAAGTATGTGAATGAACGTGTGAATGTGTGCATGGGTATGCCCTGCGATGGACTGGCACCCTGTTCAGGGTGTATCATGGGATAGGCTCCAGGCCCCCTGCGACCCTGTAAGCAGGATAAAGCGATATATACTACAAGTGATTGAGTGAGTGAGTGAATTAAAGGTAAGATGAGCCTGAATAAACAGCTAGCAAGAGAATAAATGTCTATAAAGGTTTGACTATTATTGATTACTATGTCAATAAATAAGACACATTATCATTCATTCTCTATACTGCTCATCCTGTCCAAGGTTGAGGGAAGCCTGGAGTCTAGCGGACTCGGGGCACTAGGTGGAGTACCAGGGTGCAGAACAAATATGGCAGTTTTTTTTTTTTTTTTTAATACTTTATTAAGTATTCAAGGGGAAGTGTACCTTAATTTAGTTAGAGATTGTATACAATGTAATGTTAATAGGCACCACTGCAAAGGGCAAATTTCAGAAAAACATTCTCAAGAGACATTCTGAAATATTGCATAGCCTTTAGCCTATGCTGTATTTTTCTGACTTAGAAATAATTACGTGCTTAACTGATGCCCTGGTTGAAGTGATAAGCCTTATCTAAGCCCTAATGAGTTTGTTCACATTCGCACAAGCTGATAAACTATTCTACTGACACAATGTATTTCCGGTGTGTTTCCGGTTCAGTTGTGAGATTTTCTCACTACACCCAACAACCAAAAAAAAAAAAAAAACTAAAACCCCACAGCAAAAACACTGAGCTGTTGTGGTGGGGGTGTTAATATGTTGGAAAGAGAACAGAGTGAAATAAACAGAGAAAACTGAGCCTCTGGCAAATGAATAATTCAAATGGCTCAAGAAACGAATAATGTTTTTGTAATAATACAGTATAAGCTTTCAGTTTAAAAAAAAAAAAGGAAGCACCTAATCCTAATCTGAACAAGGTTTATGTAAAAAACTGAATAACTGAGTAATATAGTAATCCTTGATCACTTAGCAACTTAACACTTAAAAGTGTCTGAACAAATCTGATTCCAGTTACTTCCATTCATCTGAGATAAGTGCGGAACTACAAAAGGCTTATAATTGCAACTAATAGGGAAGAGGAACTCACTCTGTGATTCGAGATGTAAATTTCAGAGCAGTGATAATTGCTTTTTTGAAGCTGCAGCCTTAAAAACTACGAAGAGATGCCACAGAAAGGGCCGGGTTTGAGTTTGAGCTATAAACCCTAATTATGTCTCACAAAAGCAGCCTGGTCCATTTAGAACAAAGAAACCCAGAGCAATAACAGCTACGCCATTAACAATTAGTCACCACCGCACCTAATTAGACAGAGGAGATAAAAACAGGTTCTAAATTTAAACAGTAGGTTTTGTGTGAAGTTCAATACGCTCCACTAATGACATCTACCCGAGTACCCAGGCATGACTTGGGATCTGTCGCTAAATGGGAGACCGAGGGGCTAAATTTGTTTGTTGGCTTAATGGTAATAAACTCCTTTGGTTTGAATGGGGAAAAGGTTACAAATGGCCACTTTTTTTTCTGAGGGAAAAGAAACCCAGCATGTCTATTTATTCCATTCTAGATTAAATGGGCTAATTCTAAATTGGTAAAAGCATATCTAATTAAAATTTGGCTAATGGCAGCATGCAGTTTACAAAATTTAGCCCTGGTTCAAAAATTGTCTTTGAATATTTAGGAGTTGGGACGAAAAAGTGATTTTTGGTTCAAGTAATTTAAAATGACAATATGATTATGGCAAGAAGTATAATTTGTTATTTTATGAAAATTGTTATAGAAAAATTTATATTTACTATGAGTCCTTTACTTTTTAAAAACATGGAAGATCATATTTAAAAAATGTTGTCTTGACTGTTACAATCCTAACCACCACCACTGTCAAGCACTTTTCTGTTGTGGTTAGGTCTGGACATGACCCTGGCTTCAGAAAGTAAAAGTTCTTTCACATAGCTGTTCGATTAATTATCTAAACTCGGATTCTAATTGCCACAACTTTTTACTCGCCAGAGATGTTAGAAATATTTAGTGAAATCACCTGGTTTGTGCACAGCGAATACTGGCACCAATAATGGCATACGTTGTCTTAATACTTTTGGCCAACACTGTATGCACTCAAAAGTATGCACTGCAAAATTGAACTGAGGATGCATCAATCACTTTAATATAACACAGAACGACAAATTGAAGGAAAATCCAAGATAGTGTATTAGCTTCAATAAAGCATTCAGCAATACAGTATTCTACATGTCACTGAAACTGTATTAGACAGATGAATCCCATTCCTCCCTCAATTAGGGTTTTGATGTTTGTGATAAAGAGCTCTATCGAACATATGGCCCCAACATTTCTCATCAGGCTGAGATCTGGAGACTGTGAAGACAGAAGATCTTATGATCAGCATCATTTTCCTCCTCATTAAACTCATTGTGTTTCTTTATGCCCATTGGATGAGGCAAGATCATCCTGCAAGAGACCACTCCCCTCTGGATAGGCAAGTTACTTCATAGGATAAAGACGATCCCTCAGGATAACTTTGCATTGATTTGTAGTAATGGAGATCCAAAGCAAGCCAGCAAAATGCCTCCACCAACATAACAACCTTGAATTAGTTGCCCATCTGTATATCATGCTTGCTACCCAAAGGTACAAAGGTCTTAAATTTATACCTATTAGGCTTACTCCCAAAGAACTGATTTATATTAATCCCCTAAAGATGTTTATTCAGTGCTTAAAGATGTCCAAGGCAAACTCACTGCCTTGCAGAATTAGTGCGGACTCTAGGTTATTTATTAATTACAAACTACGAATTACAAACTACGAAATTACCCTTGATACCTTGTACAGGAAATGGCTAATAATATCTGATAAATAGAAAATGGCATCATATTAACTGTTCTATGGTAAAAAAAAAATAAACAGTTTTCTGTTTGTTTTGTTAGGTATTTTTTGGGTTGAAATGAGCTCAAGTAAATTCAAGGGTATCAGTTATTTAAGTATTACAGAAATCAACACAGTCATGAAAAAAAACACCACTGGACCAGGTAGAGCAGTGGACATAAAGCAGAAACTTCCAAATGCTTTTTTCTCCCACATGGACACACGCACATACCCGCAATAAAACATGGGGCCATTCTCATTTGGCAGCAAGTGCCATGGTCAGATTGTCTCGCAAACTTCTATTTAGCAGCCAGGCCCTTCAGGGTGTTTTCACTCGATTTATTGCATGCAAGGGCGAGGATGTTGCATTAGTGTCTGGCAGAGAGACGTACACCGCCCCTTCTGGTCAGATGTGGCCGTCCATATGGAATAAATGGCCAGGCTTTGGATTGAATCCCTATCGTTTCCATGCTGAGCCTCCCATTTGCTCCCATTTTCCCCTTCCCTGAGCACGGCAAGGTGTAAGAAGGGCTTTCTGCAGACAGGTTTCAGGGGAGTTGGAGTGGTGGACACAGGAGGTGGGAATGGAGAGGCTCAGTGTCTCACGGTTCAACTTGTCTCACACTCCTGTCATGAATATACCATTCTGCTCCTGACACTTGTGCCCCCTGTCATTAGAACGTAGAGTTTGTGTTTCAGGATATTAGAATATATGGTGTCTAGTATTGTTTCTCAGAAGCTAAAACTGTCCAACAAACCTTTTTCTTTGCAAAAATGTATCATGTCCATATGACTGATTTATAGTAGTATGACTAGGACATATTTTATATATAGTATACTGTAAGTAGAAGTATGGCTATAGAACTCCAGCTCACTCTCTCTGTCTGCATGTTTGATAATTATTCAATTAGAAATGGCAGGTGCAATGCTTTTAACACCTTTTCCCCCACTTTTTATTTGTATTTCTTTTTCTATCGAGAACCACTTCTCAAGAAGTGAACTCGCACAATAAGCACCAATCATAAATAAATTTTGTACTCCACATATTGCCTTCAGTGGCATCTTCCACATTTCATTATTGAAGCGTACCAACAGGAAATTTCCATCAGCATGGTGCAGAGTCGCAACAGCACCTGTGCCAATGAGACTAAACAATTTTTATTTGTTATATAACGTCTTGAACGAGACAAAACGATTGAGTAAATGTTGACGAAATAGCCATGGCAGTCCTTTGATTGGTAAGATTGAAGCAGAGTTTTTATTTACAGTTATTGGACAGGGCTTTAAATTCTTGAATCTGATTGGTCAGAAAGTGCTGACTAATTTTCTATGGTTTGGATAAAACATGACATTATACTAATAAAATGTGTTTTGAAAATTAACATTCCTGTTTTATTAGCAACAGCTGCATGGACATTCCATATAGTCAGAGCTGAGTAATAGGTCTATACTTTTCTTTGTCTATTTTTATACTTATGAAAAGAAAGTCCAGTCTTTGTAATAGGTGGTATGTAAAAACTTAACTATAAATGGATAAAAGTCTGGGGTTTTTTTAATGTATAAAAAACGCAAACACTAGAAAACTTCTTTGTAACAGGGAAAAATACTTCAGATTGTGCTTTACCAGGAAAATAATCAGTTGATTATTACAGTCATTGATTGATTGCCTTAGACAGCACACCCTATATTTTGTTTTACTCACCCACTCACTCACTCATCTTCTATACCGCTTTATCCTGTCATTTTGTTTGATTATTTTCTTATTTTTTATATTCGTGTCACACCCTCTACCAAAGAGCAAAAACATAAAAAGTCATCTTAATTTTTAAATAACTAAGAATTTTACAATCATTTTAGAGAACCAATTACAGTCTTTGTCAAGTTGTGAAACTTTAATGGATTTTTGCTGAATAGAAACAACTCGGTTCTTTCAGAATATTTTGTCCTGTCATGTGTCTTGTCAAGAATAAACTTCCTCCACACGTGGCAACACAGAATGGTTTAGTAAGTAGTAAAGCCTGCCTAACCAACACTTTAGCAAAATAAATGATAACTGTAGTAAATGTTGCTTACACAAAGTACAGTCATATAGTTATAACTTCTCATTTTCTGGTAGAAGCCCCTGTGTGTTCTTCTACGAAAGGTTCAAAAATGAAATAAAACATCTAAAATTCAAGCGCAAACGGTCACTGAACTGATTACCAAGCTTAGCCTTAACATCATCAGGCATGTTGTTTAATTTGTTTCCATTATGTTGGTTTTAAAACTGATCCTGGAGCTAAAAGGTTTAGTTTTGTAACAGCAGTACATGTAAACACCTAATTTTGTAATTAATTATATATATATTTTTTTTTTACATGGACACTTGATTCTGTTGAACATGTGAGGGAATTAATTCATCTTCAGTGTGAGCGAGTGCGGATGTATCAGACATGCCCTCTGTGTCTGATGCACAAGATTACCTTGAGGTTAGGAGTCACATTTCTGCTTGGGTATTAGCGACAGCATGCACATCTGCTGACTTACCCCATGATGTTTAGTTATCAGACTGTGGTAATTAATAAGTGTCAACACTTTTGAGCTTACACTGAAATCTTTGTTGCATTAACAAAACACTTCTCTAATCAGCTCTTGACTGAAATGATCACTGGAGATCAGCTAATGATCTTTTAATGTATGCATATTGAAAATCCATTAAAACTTGCACAACCTAGCAACAAGGACCAAAAGACAGATGCGGGGTGTTAAAGTATCGTGGCCTTTCTAATTATACACCAAACATCTGGGGCAAATTACAAAATTAAGGCCTCTCAGTTTCTAAAAAGCTTCTTAGGTTCTACTTGAAACTGTTTCTGTATTCGTTACACGGTTCTACATGTAGCATTTAAGGGGGAAACAAAAAAACTCCTTTAGAGCTCTACATTTTGCTTCAAGCGTTCTTTGGATATTGGTTCTGTTTTTCAAAAGAAGTCTAACATTTACCACTGTAGACAAAACCCTTGGCTCCAAACCATTGAAGCATAATGGTATATAAAAGACCTTTTAAAGTTTCCCCTAGAGCAGGGGTCATGAATTAAAATTTAAGAAGGTCCAGTCAATAAAATTTTCTTCAAACAGAGGTCAGAATTTCATGTTTGAGCTAGCATTCAGATCACTATATTCATAATTTAAAAATTCCATAGCATTTCAATAATATTTGCTGTCAATTTCCAGTAACTACTGTACGTTAAACATGTGGACAACTTGAACTTTGATGGCCTTGTATACGTGCTTGCAATTTTATGGTATACAAACAACAATCTAAGGCAGCATAGTGGTTAGCGCTGTCACCTTGCACCTCCAGGGGTTCGATTGTTGCCTCAGGGGACTATGTGCATGGAGTTTGCATGTTCTCCCCGTGCTTGGTGGGTTTCCTCACAAATTCCAAAGACATGCAGGTTCGGCTAACTGCTGTTCCCGAATTGCCTGTAGTTAGCGCGTTTGTGTGTGCCCTGCGATGGATTGTCCCCCGCTCTGTGGCCTAAGTCTCCCGGGATAGGCTATGATGAGTAAAATAGACGATGAGTAAGATGCCGACAATCTTGAATGTGAGAGCACTGTCATACCGGGGTCTCAGTTCCGGTATTTTACTTGCCCTCACTTTGGACTACTGTCGATATGTTTTCTCTAGTGACCTGTGTTTTGTCTCATGGTGTCTTCACATTACTGCTTTTTATTAGCATCAAAGTTTCAGGTTCACCTTTGAAGGCTCAGTTCTACTTAAAGTTTCTTCGATAGATTATTAATATATTAATTATTTTCATTTATTAAAAAAAGCATCAGGGTCCGAATAAGACTGTCCCTCGGTCCAGATCCGGACCGCTGTCCGACATTTAGTGATGTCTGAACATTTTTAAAGTACCCGACTAAACCATTAATTACTATTATTATTATTATTAGTAGTAGTAGTAGTAGTAGTAGTAGTAGTAGAAGTAGTAGTATCTACTATTAAAGATAATGAATGATGTGGTGATGATATAAATTTATGGCTTAATGCACCGACCCGTCTTTTTGTACCCCTAAATCCCGACCATCTCCCCAACACACCTAACCACCCCACTCCCTCCCCTGCAAAAGTGACTACATCCACACACCAGGCGAGAATATAATAGATAATTTGGCCAGTAAATGGCAGGTATTATAGGAGTCATCTCCACTCGGAGGCATATGATTTAGAAAGACACTCTGGTAATAGCTTTGCAAATTCCCTCTGCCATTTCACAACGGCTTGCCACACTGGAACGTGGGGGAAAGGTTAGAAAGTCAATGACTATCCATCAAAACATCAATCTCCCTTTATACTCCTCTCTACTCTCAAATACCAGACATGGTCAGAGAGTGCTGTTACGCTTTGCTACTCTCTCGCCAGGTCAGCAGTGGGAGAAACTGCCCTCTGTACTGGCTGGGGATCAGCCTTAATGGCTTAAGGTTAGCGTCCAGGTCAGCGAAGATGTTGTTGATAAGGAGAGAAGAAAACTTCAGAAATCACTGCTAAAAAATCCCCAGATTCTCAGACTGAAAAGAACACAGATTTAAAAGGGTTTCTTAAAAAGTGAAGATATGGTTATACAAGCTTTTAGCTTGTCAAAGTCGTTCATTATATAATGGAAAAGTGGTTTATTTAAAAAAAAACATGCTTTGAGTCCTATCTATTTGTTCCATGGTCTATAATGTCTATAACATCCATTGCCAAAATTTTACAAACTGTTAAAACAGAGAAAATACACTGAATACATTTTATGACACTAAAGCAAACCTTTTACTGAATCTATTCATTCAACTGCGCATGCAGCAAAATATAACAATGTTTCTGAACCAGAGCAGGATCTCGGCAGGTCTTCAGAGGTACACCAAGTATTTGTGGTAGCTACAGTATCAAGCGCACACTACCCCTAAAAAATAAAAACTCCATTCTCAATAAATAAACCCAATGTCTCTCTCTAGATCTCTCCATTTCTCTTCTCTCGTCCCTCCCCCCAACCATCTTGTCCTTCAAATGATGTCTGATGCTTATTACTCATCCTCACCCTGTAATTAGGCAAATGCAAATGATTGATTAGACCATCTTTCATTGTGTCAAAAACATATTTCCTCTTAATGGCACAGGGCCGCCCTCGTCCGTTATTAAGTCTGTCAAAACATCATTAGGTTTCAGAGTGATATGTTGCTGTGCCAAGCAGAGTTACAGAAAAAGGGCTGGCATGAGGAGCCAAGAGGAAGGCCAATGGGCCAATCTACCAGCCAATGGCTTGTCTACAGCAGATATTATACAAGTAATTAAGCGAGATTGTAATATATTAAATTCCTCTTAGGTTTTTTTTTTTTTCATTACAATCTTTTTTTAAATTTTTTATTATAACATTGTTGAGAATGAATTCTGGTTCTATTTTTTATATCACCTACTCCATTCGAAAATATTTAAACTGATTCAGTTACAGAATTTTGGTTTCAATCAAGTTTTTACTTTATAAAATATTTCAGTTAAAATATTGAGATTTTCCAGGCTCCTGAATGGCATAACGGGAATGTGTTCTCTCTATCATGCAAGGATCCAAACTTTTTGAATTTGCTTTCTGGGTGATGTTACAGCCATTCACAGCTGGGACACTAGACAGCAGATTGTCTGTGCTCTTTCTAAAGGGAGGAAAGGAACACACCCGCTCTCAAATCATAGACACTAGCCAGTCATGGTCATCTGTAAGGTCATGATTGTAAGGGGCGGATAGCATTTTTATTAGCATTATACAGTCCCCAACATTTTTATTTTTACAATTGATACAATTGATTACAAAATACGTTGATGGAAATTGTCACATGGATTTGTACCTCGAATCCTGGTGATTCTGTTCCCTCCATATGCACACCTTATCCAGCTGATTAGCTAATTGTTAAATCATTAATGATCTGGACCTTTTGTGTTGAGGGTAAAGAAAGAAGAAAGGACTACAGTTAAGAAAGCTCAGGGCCGTGTTTACTAAGCGTCTCAAAGTAGGAAATCGCCCCTAAGTGGCCAAAAATTATCAAAATGATGCCATTTGATCCTACTGTTCTTTTAGGAGCAGGAATAAGAGCTTTATCAAGATTCTTAAAATAGATCAGTCTTATCTCCACCAATATGTAGGAAAGCTCCGGAGGTGTCCTAACAGCTTTGAAACAGTGACATAGCCGACAGTGTCGGAAATAAGTAATAAAATTTTGTTCTTACACAAATCACAGATCATGCGCAGATTCATACCCATATTAATTTCCCACCACGCAGCATGGAATCAACAAATCAACAAGCTGCATTCATGGAGTTGTGGGCATCATCCATGGCACACACATTAAAATAATTACATTTATATTAGTGATGCGTGGGTCGTCTGGTAACCCACGGACCCCGTGGGTAACCCGCGGGTCGGGTTGGGGCGGGTAAAGAAATTGTCACTTTATTTGCGGGGCGGGTTGGGGCGGGTCATTA
>JAQMYG010000007.1:9318742-9328895 GCA_030014215.1 Clariallabes teugelsi
CATCTCCACATCATTGCATTCAGTTTTTATTCACAATTTGTTTAGCGTCCCAACTTTTTTGGAATCCGGTTTGTATAATATTCACAGGCATCTCTGCTTTCTCTCAACCAGCTGACAAGCACAGAACATGAAAAAGTGAATTCAGGAGTGCGGTGGGAAATAAAAATGATTTGAAAAGGCCAAGCAGCCCACAAAGCTTTCTAGTAAATTCCAAAAGTCAGAGCTCTGGGGAGTGCAGTGAAAAGAACTGATTTCCTACCATACACTGATCATTAATTTACTACGCAGGCAACTTTTTCTCCAGTCAAACTAGCACTGGTGTCAATGCTTTCTCTGGTCAAATGATCACAGTGTTACACTGACATTCAAGCAGGCAGTGGTTTCTCCTCCCCACAGATACAACAAAAATTGAGGACATCAGTGTGTCTTTTAAACTCTTATACAGTAACTGCACCCTGTTCTCACACACTAACAGTTAAATGACAGGACCTGGAACTATAAGACACTTCACATGGGACATTTTGATGCTCCCTGAGAGTGCCTGGGACACACAGAGTTTGTCATGCGTGACTCTAGAGAGAGAGGGCAGCACGAATGCAGCTCTGTATTCTCCTCTTGGCTCGCTCCTTCAGTTTTTGTCCTCATTTGTGCTGTGCTTCCTGCAGCAAGGCACTCATACAGTATCTGACTCATTATCATTTCACAAATGCAATATGAGACACGAAGCCTGATTTATTTAAAAAAAAAAAAAAAAAAAATCCTGAATCTCATGAGGTTTGCTTTCATTCCGCTTCTAAGCCTTGCTCTGAAATTGATGAAGGAGTGAACTTTAGTGCATTCACATGTCACCAATGAAGCTGATAAATCAAGTGCTTGTGAAACTTAGGGGGAAAAAAGCGAAGCAAAGCCATCTGTATTAAGAAAAGCGTTCACCTCAGATTTCTATTTTATTCAGTTATGTCTTCTCATTCTGCAAATCCTAAGAGATTTGCACATTCTTCTGGCTTCTTCCTTAACTTCCGCCTGATTCCTTTGAATATCACAACTAACCGAGGAACCCCTCGGCTCAAAATACACTAATTGGTGCAGCTAAAAAACATGGATGAAGAAACTGTTCCCTATTTGTCTAATGCCAGACTGAACCTGCTGAGTAAAATGAAGTGAAACGTTGCAGGATTCTAGAGGGAAAAAAAATTATCAAGGGAGCACAGCATAACACCGCTTAAGATTCCGATATTGAGCTCAATAAATGAATTATTATACTGCACCATGCTAGTGGGACAGAATAAGAGCCATCTGCCTTATTATCATCACTATGAACATTTACTCCTACCAAGAACACTCAAAAACCCAAAGCCTTCTGTCTAAAGAAACACAGCACTGGAAGAAATGCATGCACAAGAGGCACACATTCATCTCAGGCATTCAGGGATTTGTTACCAATGTTGTACGAATTTAAAAAAATCTTATTTGGAAAAAAAAAGTTCATTAAAATGTAATGCATCTCATACAACTTAACACTCACAGCAGAAACATGTCTTCAGTTTGCAATACCCTGGCTGCTTTTACTTATTGGGTTTCTTGTATTCACTCTGAACAGCATAATGGGATCAATAGCATTTCCAATTTCATTAGGCACTTGCTAAAGTCTCTACTTTGTTAGATTAGCTGGGTATGCATCGACTGTATGGTTATTATCAGTAATTTGAAGGAAATTTCACACAACGAGTATATTATATTTCCTGGCAGGATGTACAGCTCTCATTTTCGGCTAATTATGCGTCTGTAACAGTATGACAAGATGCTATCACTTTGCTCACAACATGACATACTATGCCGTAATTTTGATCTTGACCCTTCACTTAGAATTTGAATTAATCTCTATATAATTCACAACTGCTCCATTTACAAAGGCACCGCTGGCATTACAGGCAGGTATGAATTTCATATATTGCACCCCCCCCTCTAATATTTTGTCTGTCTGCCTGTAGCTTTGGTTATACTGGGTAATGTGGTGATCAATTCATGTGAGAAAAGGATTCCTCATGCTCCCAAAACCACTTTTTCCACAGTTTGATTTCATAACGTTGCTGAGCCTAGACGTGACCAACTGAAGCACCCCCCAGATTATAACACTGCCATCCAGAGGCTTGTACAGTCGGCATTATGCCTGATGGGGCGCATCGCCTCATGTGCCATCCCCTGACACAACCAGCCCTCTGGAACAGGGGCAATCTAAACTCATCAGACCGCATGACCTTTTGCACATGATCCTCATTGCAAATTTTTTTTTTTTAATGATGCAACTTCACCAAGACTTTTAGTGATCTCCTATCATGGTCATTTATTATTTATTTTCTAAGTAAATTTCTTTTGTAAAGTTGCCAATTCAGCACTATTGCTGAATGACTTAATGAGTTAGATGGTCCTTAACCCAATTCCAGTAATTCTTGCATCTTTTTAGTTGTTTTGTTTGATGCAGGGCCTTTAAATGGGCTTTATTTTTGGCCTGGTAGTTTAGCAATAATAATTTGGCTAAACAGATATTTCATAAACAGAGTTTTTCCTTGCCACTGTCGCCCTCGGCTTGCTCATCAGGGACTATCTGACCATTTTGATTCATACACATTCACATTCCATACAAACTTAAATAATTCTTTTGATTGTGCGACAATGACAATTGTTCAAAGCGCTATACAAATAAAATTTAATTGAATTCTTTCATTTATTAATTTTTTGAGGCAAAAAAAGTTGTACCTAAAAACTAAAGCGTAATGGGCATCCTATGCAATGCAACACATACAGTACATGCCATTAATATATAGTATACATACATACAGTACTGTATGTGTATGTTTGTCCACTTTTGGTTTAAGTAGAAATAGAGATACAGATGTGAATATTTGGAGCTGGTGCTGATACAGGTACACTCCTATACCACATGCACTGCTTTGTGTTTTTTTCCTTAAAAAAAACCCCAAACAAAACAAAAAACAGCAAATCATCGGTGGGATTATTAAATTATTGAAGTGCTGTACCCCGGACGCCACAATCAGCTTTTGGAAACTGAGTGTTCTTAATCAGATCAGTGGTCTTTTTACTCTTAATACTTTTTGTATCGATGTTCTCTGATTCTGCAGTAAACAACCTGCCTCCTTGACACGTTAAAATAATTGCAAAGCTCTTTGAATCGAGCAACTGCAGCATTCTGAGCTCTCCAAACACTGCCTCCCTTGAGGATTGATAGCATCCTACTGCCATTAATATTCAAGGTGAAGTCCCTCCGAGTCTTATGCCGACCCTGCCCACATGATCACAACTCTCACAGCTCTCTATTGCTCTCCCACACGCTTCCCTTTTCACCAACCCATCCTGGATCACTTTTCTCACTCGTTTTGCTTTTCCTTCTGCAATCCTTCTTCACATTTCATCCACTATAAATGAACACTGATTCTCTGTTGATGCACTGTAGTATCCAATATCATTTATTTTGGTTGCACTGGAATGCAAAGGGCTAGATCAGCCTTTCCATGGTAAGCACTGCTCTTAGTATGGTCTCTCTGATGCAGATTTAAAGAACTCAGATGTTAACAGGTAGTTACTCCAAATGTTTTGGCATGCTTCATAATGAGTAAAAAATAATGAAAATTTATTAATAGATTCATGTATTTCTTTATAGTCAAATACACTATCAGAGAGGACAGACCCTTTATAAAATAAAATATATAAGTAGGCTCACAGCTTGGCTGGAAATCTACACTTAAATCATTTAAGTTGGTCACTTAAATGTTTACTTACAGAAGGCATAGAGACATCATTTTTAGAAATGTGATATTTATGCACAATTATACTGTATATGCTATATATTGCAAAATATTGTTTACAATAAAGCTGTATTTAAAATCTGCCATATGAAAAATGGAACATAGTACTATTGTTAATCTGGCAATACTAACTATTAATGATGCAGCTCTTTGGTGACTGGATGGCCAAAAGAAGCTAATTAATTTTGTGGTGCTGGAATATACGTGTTAAAGTGATTATGGGATGTGGCTCCAGGAATCAGGATCCCAGAAAAAAAAATTAGTAAAATTAAAACATGAGAATGTGATGTAGAGGATCACGATTGATTTAGGATCACAAATGTAATGAGTGAGAGTTTGTGATAACATAAAGAATCATGAAGGTATGTGAATAAAGAAAAACTAATGTAAGGATGAACTCTCAACAGGTATACACCTTCATATACCTGCATAAAAGACAGAGAGCAAGGAGTGGAGACAAGATCAAAGCACATGTAAATGGTAATTAAACAAAGGTTTATCGAATCAACTCAGAACAAATGTTAATTGTAGTATTTTGTCACATTTTGACCTGTGCTTAGAGCTAAGAGGGGAAATTTCTTACTATGGTGTTAAATTTTATTTTTAACTCATGGCTGGCTTTAAAAGCCATTTTATTATGACTTTAGGACAATACACAGGTTACAGTAAACACATGTAGTGATTTAAAGCCACTTGGGATTTGTGTGTGCCTGAGAAACTTAAAGCAAGTTAAAAGCATGTTCCTTAAAAAAGGGAGGGTGGGGGGTATTAATGAAGTAATGATGTTTAATGATGATGTTGCTTCCTCCTTGTGCTTATCTGTATAATCAGATAGCATGCAACATGTTGGACAAATAATATCCAAATTCATAAAAGCACCAAACCTTGCAGAACTGCATTTGAAGAACTGCATTCACTTTACTTTCATCCTTATTATATTGGTATGCTCACTTGGGGAAGGTTTTGGCTGTTTTATTCTGGTTGTCGGAGCAACCAGGATAAAAAGAAGACAAAAAATAAAAGAAACATAAAAAAGAAGAAAAGTAAACACACAAAGGTAGACAAGAATGCCTCATTTAGGCTTTTGAGTCAGCTCCAAAAACCTATTTTTAAATCAATGTTCACTGTTGAGGCACTTATTACTTTGTCCTTAAGTCGAGACAAAAACTGTTCTACCTGTTAATAAGCTTCTTTAAGGCACTAAGTAGTAAACCCCAGCTGTATTTGGGTTAAAAGTAGACCAAACTGAAACAATTTAAACTTTTAACCACAACCGGTAAGAAGGACTGATTTTCTTACAGTAAAACGTGTTGTTTTAGTGCTGCTGAAATCTTGATTTCAATTATTTAGAAGGTGATTATTCATTTTCTATCACAGCAGCTCAGACAATAACTCTATACAATGTGCAACTCAAAAGATGATATATATTATTGATGATATGTTGTTGAAAAGTTTCTTGAGAGGATGTTTAACATTTTTTGTTTGTCTCCGGCTAGTAAAGTCTAGTAAAGGAACCCTTTTTTACAACAGTTATAACATACAATGATTAAGCATGACATTAAAACCACTGACAGGTGAAGTTAACAACACTGATTATCTCGGTACAATGGCAGATCTAAGAGGTGGGATACATCAGGCAGCAGGGGAACAGTCAGTTCTCGACGTTGGACAAGCATTACAATCTGAACGACTTTTAAAAGGGCCAAATAGTGATGCTAGATGACGGAGCGGAATCGGAGCATCTCCAAAATGACGGGTCTTGTGGGGTGTTCCTGGGACGCAGTGGTTATTACCTACCAAAAGGTGTCTAAGGAAGGACAACCGCTGAACCAGCGACAGGGCACCCAAGCGTCAGTGTTGCGAGTAGTCTTCACACGAGTGGGAAGTGTAAAGACTAGCCTGAACTATCTGTTCCAATTCTACAAGAGCCACTGTAGAACAAAAGGCTGAAAAATACAATGCCTTTTTTGATAGAAAGGTGTCAGAACACAGTGCACTGCAGCTTGCTGTGTATGGGGTTGTGTAGCGCACCGACTGTTTAAAGTGCCCATGCTATCCTGTATCCTGTGTCCACTTCCAAAAGTGCCACAATGTTCATGTGAGCACGAGAACTGGATCAAGGAGCAATAAAAGATGATGGCCTGTTTTTTTTTTTTTTTTTTTTTAAACATCATGATTGTGTGTACAGGACTTACCTAAAGAGATTAGACCAGAATGGACTACGGGAAGAAGGTGAGCTGGGAGAGGCAGTGTGATGCTTTGGGGATGTTATGCTGGGAAACTTGGTATTCATATGCATGTCACTTTGACATGTACCACCTACCTAAATAGTGTTGCAGACCAAGCACACCTTTTTGTGATTGTCCCTGATGACAGTGGCTTCTTTCAGCTGGATAATGTCCTCAATTGTATTGGGCAAATAAATCAGATCCATGAAGTCCTCGCCTCAAAACTTAAACAGAAGTTAAATGATCTGCTGCTAACATCTTGGTGCCAGATACCACAATACACCTACAGTGGTCTTGTGGAGCCATGTCTCAATGGGTCGGGTTGTTTTGACAGCACAAGGGAGTCCTACACAATATTAGGCAGGTGGTTTTATTATTATCAGTGTACGAAGCTATCTTCTTGTTTGAATGTTCCAAAATTATTAAACACAATAGTGAACAAAAAGTATTATATGTCCTTGTTTAATTAATAAAAATAAACACTGGCAAATTGCTTTGGTACGAAGGGGAAAACATTTTGTGATGTGCTGTTATTTCATAATTTTTAATCATCTTTTAATCATTTTTGCAGAACAGTATGCCCTGTTGTGTTTTATTGTGTACTTATTTGCAGTGCATCCCATTATGTAAATATATGGTGCATTAAAGTCTGTTAAATTTCCTATTTAAAAGCTATTGTGTCCACATATGATAGAGTGAACGTATCACATTCTGGGCTCTAATACTTCATCATTCTTTTGCCTTGTGGATGTGGGTGTGTGCGTGTGTGAAGTGAACACGGCCAACCTGAAGCAGGCACTGGGTCAATTGCTGTCCTTTCACTGCCAGCTCAAGGTGAACTACGCATTTAGTTAGACTCCACTGCACGCTCACCATCTGCAACAGCTTGTCGCTTCAATTCCTTTCCCTTTTCTCTCTCTCCTCCAGGTTCAATAGTTGTCATTTGCTTTATGAGAAATCGCTTGGAGCTCAGCCGGGAACAGGGCCAAGTGCAGCATGCCCGTCTGTGTCTTCCGACGCTCTCCATTTTAGCTTAAACTGTAATTAAGGTGACTTGGCGCTGTCGTTAGCACCCGTTTCCTATAGTTCAGTTGAATGAATGGAAGGTTGTTGACAGAAGCGCTCCAATAGTCACTTCGAAATTCAGCGCTCTTGTGTCGGACTGACAGCACAATTACACAAGTCTGCTCAGAAGAACAGCAACTCGATGCAGAATTAATACCACAAAGCTTCAATCGTTAGTCCTTTATTCTTACCAGTACTAATACTCGCCTTATTGCTTGTGTTCTGCTGCAATAGAAGAGCATCTTCTCATTTAGGAATGCAATAAAAGGTCATTTGTTCTTTTGTGCAGTGCACTAGCAGTCTGGGAAGGCAGACTGTCTGTTCTTTCTCCTTAGAGTTTGGCAACAGGCTTTCTGAATTTATCACTGCCATGAAACTAGTGAGTGCATTATCTCATCTATACCGTCTCTCTGTAGTATTCAGCACCTTTCACACGATCAAAACATAATACATTCAGTATAGAATTAACTCCTGAACTTGTCTACTTACTACGACATATTAGTGTTATGTGTATATGGTGTAGATGTGCTTTAGGTGACGTTTGTTTAAATTACATTAAATCGGCTTAAACTGTACCTGTCCATCCAAAACTGATCTAAAAAAACCAAGCATCTACTCTTGCCTAAATAGTAGCCTGGTACCAGTATTTCATGTAGACATAGTCTACATAGGACAGTCAACACTTTCTTCCAATCTACTAGAAAGGCAAACAAGAGGGCTATGTTTGATATTTATAACGAAATGTCAATAATATCAGACATAGTGCATAGGACAGTGGTGGCTCAGGCAGTTAAGGCTCTGGGTTGCTGTTTGGAGGATTGGGATCAAACCTTGCTACCACCAGGTCAACACTGTTGGGTGATTGTAAGGTTTAACCATACGCACCATACAACCCAGCCACTGCATGCAATGCTAGTCCCCTGCCTGGTTAGAAAAAAAAAATGAGAGGGTTGTGACAGGAAGGGCATCGGCATAAAACCTGTGCCAGATCTTGCAGAGCAAATTATCCAATGTGGCCACCCCTAGGATAAAAGGGAAAAGGGCCAAGAAAAAGAAAAAAAAAGCACATGGGTTGACTTCCTTCCTACTCTTATTTGTGCTTATTAGCACCTCGCAAAACATCTAGTAGTAGACCGCTACTTACTGCATTTTGCAGCTGAAAAATGCAAGTGTACTTGGGTACAAAAAAACTTTATTAATGTGAAAGCTGGCCAGTGGGGGAGAGGGGAGGGGGAGCAATCGTACCTGAGCATGGTACAAAGCAATCATGCTTATTGTCAAAGCAGCCTTACACTCGCTTTTATTCAGCTTGTACAAACGAGCAGTTAAATTGACTCGTCGAATAATACATTCGCTAGTCATTGCTCTGGGAGCCGAGTACTGTAAATGTAAATAGATAATAGAAATAAGTAGTCGGGTACTCAGACAGATGGTAAACAAATGGAGGCGGATGGTGAAGAAAACAGAATAAAGCGCTTAGTTTTTCTGAATATATTTCAGACTAGTTAAAGTGAATTCTATATTTACGTATGTAATGGAAAAGTGAATATAATGCAAGTTTTTTTCAGTCCCACTTTTGCAAAATCCCAGAGGACTTCCTCTTGCAGTTATTTTTGTTGTCTTGAAAGCCGTTATTAGAAAAAGGTCCAAACTCATTACAATTTAATTAAAAGCTTTGAACTTTAATCTAAAGCTTTAATTAAAAGCCTAAAAGTTATTTTAAAGATAAATAAAATGTAATTAAGACCCTTTGCAGTGAAGCGAAGTGACTTCCATTTTGGCCATCCCATGCTGAGCAACGGGTTTATCTCACGTTATTCACTTGGGTTAGATTTGGATCTGTAGTGCATTTCAGCAGGATATATCCGGATACGTTTTTGGATGCTACTGAGATCAGCGTTGAACATGGTGCAGTTATTAATAATGGCTCTCCAGGCCTGCTTTGTGATGCCCCACTTTTGTTTTCATCTCCTAAAAATCACTCGTTGAGTTGAGGGTCCAGATGGAAAGCCGAAAGGTTTTCACAAGATTACTGTGGATGGTTCCACATAGAAACCACAAAGTTGACAGTGGATGTTGTTTCATGGACAGCCTTAGAGTAACAAATGTTAAGAAAAGGTTGCACTTAAGTCTTCATCAATACAACAGACTTTAAGATAAGCTATACTGAATTGCGCATTTGCTCATAAGTTTCTGTTTACCTGATTGTAAAATTATATATGTTTTATATATGTTTATTAAATAAGAAATTGGCTAATGTGGCGTCGCTGAAATAAGAGCGGCTTTCCTTTCGAGTCCGGTTCCTCTCAAGGTTTCTTCCTCATGTCGTCTCAGGAAGAAACCTTGCCAGCATTGCCCCAGGCCTGACAATTAGAGATTAAGTTAAAAAGTTAAAATTAATATTTAAAATTTTTGGCCCAGCAGGAAATTTGTGGCTGTCAAAACATTGTGGCATTATTTTGACAATGATATGGACAATGAGACACCATATTTTTCTTTGATCACATGATGTTGGGATAAGGTTGCATCAATGGCCACAAAACATTAATTTATTCATTCATTCATATCCTATGCCAGGAGACTTTGGACACGAGGCTGGATACACTCTGGACAGGGTGCTAATAAACTGCAGGGGACGCAAACAACCAATTAACCTAATCTGCATTAGGACTGTGGGAGGTACCGGGAGGACTCGGAAAACACCCACTAAGCAAGGGGAGAACACGCAAAATCCACACGAACAGACCCTAGATGGGATTTGACCCCGGAGACACGAGTGTCACGGAGACACTGCTTCCCAGTACATCCCTGTGCAACCAACATTGAACACAATGTTGCAAATTCAACTTCAAAACATTATTTATTAACATAATTTATGTTTATATGTTAACTGAAATTCATCCTGAGAATGTTCGTATACTGTTGCTAGTCTCATTTTATTTCTTTTGTCTTTCTTTTCGGAAGCAGGACGATGCCCTAATCAGGATGCGAGCCCCAGTCTCAATGGCAGTTGGGTGCTAAATGCTAACTAATGCT
>JAQMYG010000007.1:9338301-9352022 GCA_030014215.1 Clariallabes teugelsi
GGGTGGATGAAGGGTAGAGGTTAAGAGAAAACAGACAGAACAGGAAGTTGGGCCACAGCCATCTCCGCTCCATCTGCCATCTCCGTTTACATGTCGGAGTCTCAGCCATGTTCTTTTTTTTTTCCCTTTCTGAATTTCTTTTTTTTTGGCATGCCACTGCTAAAAAAGGTCAAAGTAGAATCGTAAATGACTGCATTAATCACAGAGGCTATATCAAGAGGGAGGTCAGTAGACACGGCGCAGGCCATGCCGTGTGGGAGGGGACAGAGGGAATGGAGTGTGTGTCGGGCATTATCTTGATGAAGCCATTATCGATTTAGCTAGTGTAAGCCAATGGAATTCAGATAATGTCTCTTTTAATTGAGATTACATTTTGCGAGTTCAACGTGCGCTCATCCAATTTAAGAGTCGGCATGGTCCTGTTTAACTCCTCATAGATGGAATCGACAGTGAGCCAATCAATGAGCCGAGATCTGAAAGCTTACTTTTGTTTCTTAGACGTACTGTGGGATGGAGGGGAGATCTTTTGTCTTGTCTTTTTTTTTTTTGAAAAAAACTTTTTGATTTATCATGTCAGTGCATACATACCTCCTTTTCTACATATTTTCTTGCCCGGTTTCCTGGCACATTCCTTGGATATTCTTTTTACTGCAAAAATGAATAAAAGACTAAAGAATAACATGGAGCTCCGTTACAGACAGCAGGAGCATGCAAACAGCACTGAGACGAGGAGGGAAAAGAGGTTAACATGGAGAGCTGCTCTCACTGTCTTCCAATCCATCATCATCATCATCATCTTCATCATCATGATGATCATTATTACTCTAAATGAGCTTCTCACTCTATGAACCTAGCTCATTGTGCCAGCACACACAATGGACACATTATGAACTGCTGGCAGAAAAAGTGAGAGTGAGAGAGGCAGGAGTTGAGAAGGAACCAGCTTCACCTAAAAAAATGGACGTGCTACGGCACATGGAGGCGTGTTTGCGTGAAGGGATGGTGAGGGAGGTTAGGAGACATGTACAGCCACTCGTCCTCAATCTCGCACGTCATCCACACCTACTTACTTATTTACAGGCACTCGCTCTCTCTCTCTCACACACACACACACACACACACGCACACACAAGGAGACACGTAAAAGCAGTGGCATGCATGTTGACATGCAGCGGTCATGCTTTTCTAGGTTCACTCGCACAAAGGAGAGACAGAGAGACGAGACAAACAGATTCGCTGATCCACACCGCGGCACAAGTACACACTCACCATCCTCTGTGGGCACGTAAATGTTTAAGAAAAGGCAGTCTTCGCTCTGTTCCTGCACATAGGTCGAAACCACCTCCAGGCCGTTGGTGAACCATACAGGCAACATGACATCAGGCAGCCTGCCCTCCACAACGCTCTGTGGGCACACAGGCGCGAAGTGTGTGGCGTTGCGGATGTCGTGCCAGGGCGTGGGCGGCTCGGGGGGCTGAAAGCGCCGCTCCCCTGTAGGAGGTGCTGCGTAGGGCACGCCCAGGAACTGGATTACAGGCCCCAGGATCTCGTTGTTCAGTTCCTTCTTGAAGCCCCTGAGCTTGCCATATGCCGTTGTCACCACGGGGTCTAGCTCGTCCAGCTTCTCCGCGGCACCCACCCAAGTCTGAAGTGCCAACGCCAGTACCCACAGCAGGCAGTGCAGCTCCAAGCCGGCACCCATATCCAGCCGTGACCGAATGGCACTCCAGGGCCGACCGAGCTGGCCGAGCATAGTTCACCAATTCCCCTTCCCTCCCCACAGTGATGCAAACTCCAACGCTGGTTTTATATCCGCTATATCCTTTGACTGTTCTCAGTCGAAGCCAAAGGGTCGCACTTTCGAAACGTAGGACTCTCCAAACGTCCAGTGGTTCTTTGCATGGCAAGGGTTCCCCTCCTGAAGCGCTACGCGTGGCAAGGCAACATCTCCGCCGCACACTCTCCGTCAGGTCACGTCCTATCCACGCGGCCGCTCTCCATGCTAGCCATTCACGAATGGTCGTGGACAGATAAATCAAACCTGCTGAGGCCCCAGGTCTCTATATCCTGCAGGAAATAAAAAAGAATTCATTAGTGCCTGGATAGAGGCAGATGGGGAGTGCAGCTTTATTGAGCGTTACGGTCCTGCACGGTTGCAATCAAGCGGAATGTTCCAGAATCAGAGCTCAGCTATATGACGCTGCATCTATCACGCTGACCGCTGAGACCCGGTTAGTTTAAGAGAAGCTCTGAACTCACTGACACTAATGCAGCTTCAAAAGAGGGTCAATTGGAGGAGAGACGCTATAATAGGGCTATATAACTGTGGCATGGTTTAAGGTATTAAAATAGAAGCATCATGGAGAACTGTAAATAAAGGCTTCACAGAAGATTAATGTGGGCTCAGCTGATACAAGGCCAAAGACAAACGCGGTCTACGGAGGCTGACGTTAATTAGGATGAGACCATAGACAAACAACATCTAAAGTAGTCGAAGATAAATAAACTCCCAGTACATTTTTAACTTCTTACTCAAGTCCAAGGGCATATTTCAGCCTTGCATACATATACTGTAAAAGCTATTTTTAGATACTTCACAGGAAACTTGCCTTAATGAGCAAGACAAGTACATTTATAACCGCTTCAGCAGACACAGGGACAGCCGTGCTCGGATCTGCCCTTCATTTAGTACGCTAAACGGACGGGCCGCCGCTACTCCCACAGCAACAAAATAGGGTTTATGTTCACAGACAACAGGACACTTGTGCTGAACATTACTGTAGAGCCACACACAGACCGGAGACCGCTCTGCTCCGAGCCTTCTAACAAGCAGATCATTCAGTCGCCGACATGGAGGATTCAGAATTTCCGGAGCGAACTAAAGCGGAGGCTATGTCCGAACAGAAAGACTGAATGAGAACCAATTTAGAGTGACCTGCTCTCTGCCCTCGAAACTGTAAAGACCTTTCAGAGGTTTGATCCAAATTGTGCTATCATGATACAGCCAAATGCCAAGGCACGTTCAAACTGATGGTCAGACTCATGGACAAACAATGTCTTCCTTTTTTGTTGTCGTTGGTTTATTTTTCTCCAGAGAATAAGGAATGCGGTTGGTACTGATCAATACAGATACCAATACTAATCCCAACGACTTATATGGTATCAAACTAGCAAGTTTCGCATTTACATCATTTTGCTTTGGCTGTGTTATGGAAGACCAGATACGATATCACGATGCCTAGGTGACGATTTGATTTGAATTGTAATGATATAAGTATTGTGATTTTATAAATATCTTAATCAGATATTACAATTTTAAAACCATGAACAATGTGGACAATAGTTGAGTTGTAACTTTATACACATGAAGGCTTTATTTAAATTAAAGCTTTGCTTTATCTAAATTGCTAGGAAGCTTGTTAAACTCCAGAGATTAGTCGTGTAACACCGTACTCAACTTGGACATGACGACGTTTGCATGCAGCATGGTTTATATCCACCTCTCTTTTAATATTTAAATTACGCCGTTCCTCCATAGGCTTGTTTAAACTTGAGAAAGAACAGCCCATATTTCTGGTGTCACCCAACATAGTTGTTATTTCTAAACAAGCGTAGCAAATAATTCACTCCTACCACACATGATGCTGTGCTGCTTGCCAATGTGTGAAAAGTTTAGCGCACACCACCTGTAGCAGTTTAGCGGAATGGTGGCATTTCACCTCGTCTCACATGCATGCGAATATATACAGTCGAAAAATGTATACACACTTCAGGAAAAAAAACCCTGTATAAATATTTTAATACTAAATTTATTGCATACATTATATATTGATATTTATATGAGAATATTATGAGAATATAATAATATTAATATTATATTAATATAATATACATCAGACTATTTTTTTTTGTTTTCCTGAAGTATGTATACATTTTTTGACTGATAATGGAATCAATTTCCCTCTCTCTAATACTTGCATGGCAAGATGACCTGCAGTCTCTGTGCCTTTAATATTTAGCTTGGACTGGGGGAAACAGGACAACATATATCATCTTACCTTGAAGAATTATGCTGGTTTTGTAATTTTTCTTTATAATGTGGCACCAGTATTAGTACTGCTATTAGATGCATCATATTGTACAATCGTAGTTCTGCTAAAGTTTAAACGATTATTTACCAGCATATGCAAAACATGTAACATCACTTCATGGCAATAATCATTTATCCTTAGAAAGCGCGCTCTCTTTGTCTTACTGAGCTGTCGTGTAATTAGTGAAACCACTTTCGAAATTAACACCTGATTTATTTGTTGTTCTTTTATTTATCTTTCTCTCTGTCTTATCTTGGCCTAGTCCTCATTTCTGTCCTTTTGCTCGCCATATTTCAAAACAAACTGCCATTTATTGGCAGCGGCAGACAAATTCTGTGCATCCCTACAAATGCACACGGCGTGCTGGAATAATTAGGCGCACGAATAAACAAGAAGCCTGAAATGAAAAATCCACTGCATTGATTGGGTGCTGTGTTGTTAATGAGACAATAAAAATGCTGTGAGGTTTTCTACAATGGGGCAGGATGAAAAACTGCAGCCGGGGCTTCGCCGTGAGCCGGGGCGAAGGAGAGCCAAATATTTAGATTATGGAGGGAGAAATGGAAAGCCAGACACATGGTTTGGCTGGTAAACGATAAAACACTGTCTGTGTAATGAGAAAGAGTGTGTCAGAAATGATATAGAGGTGGTTTGGAGTACGACAGAGAGAGTTGAGCTTGCATTACGCGAGTACCTTTTAACTGAAAAAGCACATGCGGGAAGTGGTTTTCCGTCCTCTCTGTTCCGCTCTGCTTCATGTACAGTGGAATAAATGGGAGCGGAATAAGAAAGCAAAAAGCAATCAACTCATTTAACCCTGTTCTATGAAACATGGACACTGAAGACTAATAATGCCACATTTTTTCAACATGACTATTTTTAGAAGAATCAAGAGGGTTCGAGAACATATATACAGTCCTTTCGATCGATCGATCAATCAATAGATAGATAGATAAATAGATAGATAGATATTTGGTTTGGCTTGACATTACATCTAGTATATTGACCTAATTAGAGAGCCAATGATAAATAAACTGTTATACTGTATAATTAGAATAATAAGCAGTTTGAAATACTGTGTGTGAGAAATTCTTCATTCATTTTCTGTTTTATTTATCATTCCAAATATCCAAGTGCATTTCTGCACTGCTAAGTCTCCGTCCTTTGGCTAAGCACATAGCAGCACTGTTTGGTTCAGTTCCTGAGATTCAGGGTGGTTTCACAGTAGGCACTCTGAGTACATTTGACCCCCAAAATCTGGTGTGTTTGCGCAATGATAGACAGTCACACTGCTGCTGACACACACATCATTTTATTTCATACTTCATGTTTCAATCATACTGCTGCTGTCATACCTACACACCATATTTTTATCCTTCTATACTTTATATATCCCTCAATGTACAATAAAATTTTGAATGTTCTATAAATGTGTAATTTATATAATTGTATATACACAGTATTTCTATTGTAAATGTAATTATTATTTATTTATTTCATTATAATTCTATCTTTAGTTTAATTGTACTCTAACGGGTTTTTTTGTAGTGGAGTAGTCCTTCTATTCTACTCTGTCTTTCCAGTTTAGGTCACAGACATTAGTATAAGCATTTCACTACATAGCATACTGTGTATGGTTGTTTATGTGAATTTGAATTTAATGTGAACACCCCATGCCTGGGCAGGAATCATACTGTGCATACTGCGCTTGAGGCCACCCGTGTACACTTTGAATCAGGAAGCCAACTGTACCTAAACACGGTAGTGTTTAGAATGCTATGTCACTCCTCTCCTGATAGCTGCGTATGCCAGCAGGACGTGCTGGTCGCATCCACCAAACTGCAAGGCCATGGCCAATAAAGGAGGGGGCGGGTGAGAGGGTCTGGCTTTTCGCTCAATTATATTTAGCATGGTGTTAAGCTTAAATTCCTTGTACTTTTCTTTTCTTTGTGTTTATTGATGGATTGCAAACCAACAAAGTGCATATTGCTACCTTCTATGTTGAAAACCTGGAGTAAGTGTAAGCAAGTATGTTCAGCATAGCAGGGAAGAGGGGAGAGGAAGGATTCACACAAAAGCAGCCAATTGTCTCTAGTGTGAAAGTACCTTCAGGGTCGAAATCATGTTCTCCCTGCAATCAAAGTTCACATGAAATGGAACCAAACCACGTCACTCAGACACTCTTGGGTCTAGCAGGACTGTTACTGTATGTTCTTACCTACTGCACAAAAAAACCTCAGGAAAAAAACACAAGACTTGGACAATGTTTATATTACCAGCCTGAAGTAGCTCAAATCATATTTTTTTTATCCTCCTGTGACAGAGATCTGATTTATTTATTTTTTTAAGGACTGTCTAAATGCACAAACCTGATGTTTTTCAGATCAGCTCTAAGTCGGTTTTGTATGTGTATTTCAGATCAGAATTCATGACTTTTAGGCACACTCTACTGTATGTCAGTCAGTCAGTCAGTCAGCAAAGACAGCACAGGGATTTCATAGCGGTGCTAGCAAGAGCTGCTAAAACCGCTAAAGCGAGGCATCTGTTCTTTCTTCTTTCTTCTGGACCTCGACAAATACAACTGGATAACCACTTGCCATCCTTCAGAGCAAAATCCCAAGTATATTTTTGATAAAATGACATCTATTGTTTTTAACACAGATAAGGTGAGCAAAGATGTGTCTATGCACGCATGAGTGCCGTTTCAGAGAACAGACGCATGCACATGCAGTATATATCATGACATGCAAATCCAGTCTGACCAAAAACCTGAATAGAACAATGTAGCTTATAGTGTGAATGCAGCCTCTGAATCAAGTCTAAATACTACATTCTGTGTGTGACAGTGCCCTGAATGGATCCTCTGAGAACATACTGTGAAGCTTCTCTTCTTAAATCCCAACAGATCAAGTTTCAAAAGTTTTCTAAAGAATATAACAGCCAGGTAGCATCCTGAAAATGTGCCCAAAATCACTTCTTTGTAGGTACAGTAATTTCACAGAAAAGTCTTTTTTCCCCCAGCAGCATTTCTGACCCTTTTAGCCCCATAAATTTCAAAGCGAATTCAAAAGAACACTCACTTTTCCTCTCCTCTGTGCTATTTTAGCACATTACAAGGACTTTTTTGTCTGTGATTACTGGAACAGGAGTGCATTTTGGACACTAGCACAAAACAACATAGACCACACTTACATATATAAATAAATAAATAAAATCTGCAGCATACCAAATTCGCCTGGAGCCTAAGCACTGAAGTAGGGAGCATTGCCGAGGTGAGAATTCAAATCAAAGAACTTTTAATGAAGTTCTGAATATTCGCTCCGCAAGAGCTGGAAGATGGGTTTTGATTAGATGCTAGTGCAGCGTGGAAAATAAATGACCTATTATTTTAGCGCGAGCTGTCAGAAGCGCGGGATGTAGGGTGCAAAAGGCGACTTATTGCCGCAGTCAGTCAACAGCCCGAACAGTCCACCACCATGTGCTTTAGGTCCACGAAAGCCTCACGCTGACCTTAATGATCTCATTCCACCTCCAATCAGGCTTTGGGGAAATTTATAGGCAGTGGCTTATATGCCTATTTTCACTGATGTGCTTAGCTTGCAGGACTGCCCAGCCGCCACTGGAGGAGGAATGGGATTTTTTTTTTTTTCCTCAGTAGTGGGAGCTTAAGGACCACATTTTGTGGTTTCAGAAAGCTTTCTCCCACGGCCTCAATAAAAACCCACACTACAGTCTGATATATATTCAGCGTATTGTCAGTTCTGTGTACAAGCTGTCACTTGATCTTTGGGGGATGGGGTAATGAGACATGATGACACTGGATGATGGACTGATTTAAAAAAAAAAAATACTTACTTGCGAATACTTGGGGGAGTTATTCTCATAGGGCAAGTGCGAAACACACCTACGCCATAACGGAAAGCATGGGAATACATCATAAACATGATAGGTGGAAATGTTTCTCCAGCTCAGTGCTGCACAGAGTGTGTTATTTGACTGATATATACACAACTCCATTAGTTGGAACAATGACCTGGAGGACAAGTGAGAACATTGATATCAGTGAAACTGCTGGTAATGTAACTACTTTGTGTCTACGCTCGCTGTTCACTTAATAATGTATACCTGCAATATAGATCAATTTGTACTTGAAGTACACGATTTGCAAATCCACCTCATGTATATCTGCATATTCTGCACAGACTTTCCGACAGGAAGCTTTAGAATCCTGAAGAAATTCATTTGTTTGTCTATGTTTCCACATATGGGCCGGCCCCCGAAAGAAAATTTCCAAACCCCGTCATTTTTAAGATTAGCATCTCGTTTTCATGACCAGGTATCGATTATGAGATATCCTTGAATGTTGTGTCCTGATGAATGACTGGAAAAGGTGTTTGGTTCTTTGTCTGCACCATAGACTGCATAATTCATTTATTTTTTTAAAACCTAGCCTAACCCTCAATGATGTCATCTGAAGGTTTTCCAAAGAGCGGTTTTGTGGGAGCACTGGTTGTCATCATGTTGGCAGGAGCTGGCTATATTTAAACACTGGTTAATCAATAAATGGGTATAAAAGGTAGAACAACCGGATCTGTTGGTTTGAACATGCCTATTTACATCAGTTTCCTCATAATAGCTAGCTTGGTGTTAGCTTAGCCAAAATGCTATATTGGCTAACATTATTCATGACCAGGTGTCATGAATGAGAAATCTAGATATGGAGATCAAAACTGTATTTTGTATCAGGCTGTAAAAAATATTTCCAAGTTGAACATTTTAGCATGGGGCACAATGGGGATTAACTAATTTTTGGAGTCAGTAACCTAGTGGTCATTTGTGGAACTGCAAGTTTTGCTATTCTGGAGGTTGCCCTTGGTCAGCACTTAGTCTTTTTTGGGATTTCTTTCAAAATAGGCAATTCTTGGTCATGCTGAGTGACAAGAAGCACCAATGAGAAGAGCAACTGTAAAACTACAAACCAGGGCTATTAGCATTAATGCGCTAACATTTGTGATTAATAAAAAATTCTTAAAGTGTTAAAATGATTTATCCCAAATAAATTAAAAGCCTTCAAACTTAACCTTAATTGCATCTGATTGGACAAATTCTAGAAAAACTTGATGCACAAAAACAGCTGTAAGAACGGATCTAGAATCAGTGTCTATTAGTTTGAAGCGGTTCTGGGATTTTAAACTAGCCTGCACTTCTTTGACTACCGGTTCTAGAATTTGTCAAATCTGCTCTGTGGATGTGCTCTGTGCTACACTGAGGAAGTACAAACCCACTAGTGACCCGTGCGCTATACGGACAAGAGCTACAGTCTTGAGTAAGCACTTGGGTACATCATCACACTTCATTGATGAAGCTAGTTGTATGCAATTGTTTGCTTTGACTGTTAAAAATGGAAGAACTCCAATGTCTTCTTGAATGTGTTAATTACACAACATATAGATTAACACGTTTAAAAATAAAAATGTATCTACTACAAACTATACTTCACTTGTGTATCTAAGAAATTTTACAGGATATGATAAAAATAAAGGATAAAACTCCCAGCATCCCAATGGGCATCTGATCTAAAAACTCTCCCTCGAAGCTCTGCACACACAAATGTGAAAAAGATCTATAAGTTAATTCACAGCTGCTGATTTAGTGTCTGCCTGCAGTAACATGGTGAAGCAAACACGATCTTGCAGCTCAGCATCTATCTGCAGCTCCGCTCCATCTCAAATGACAGCTAGCAGGCAGCCCACGCAGACTCTGTGCTACCACTTTGTTAGTGTAAAAGTACTTTCTCTCACTCTCACCATCCTTCTCGCTCTCGAACACACACGCACTCTCTCTCTTACACTCCCTCTTACACACTCATCGCTGACCACCCCTAAGGCCCTGTAGGGTGTGCATGTAGTAAGTAAGAGCAACTTGTTAGTACGTGTGGGACGTCACACGTTTTGTTTTTCTTTTTTTTTTCCCACCTGGCTGCCATCTTGTGACATCTGCTCCATTAGGTCATCGACGAAGCACCTTGTTGGCGTGGAAACCGAGAATCGGCGCTCTCGACCAATAGAAGGCCCCTGAGAGAGAACTGAGCTTCCCACTCACTCTCTGTGGAGTTTTAAGTCCGCCGTGCGTGGGAACGTCATTATCATGTGTCCAGAAAACAGTAAGCTACACGATTAGACTTTTAGCGCTTTTGTTTTAAGTGTTTCTACAAGCCGCAGTCAGCGGATGGAACTCTCCGAAAGTTTAATTCGGCATACTAATGTCTCTTCTCAAGCCATCAACATCAGCCAGTCAAGTAGCCATGAGGGCCAATTAAATTATTTGACATCAAAGTCTTAATTAGCGAGTTCCCGGAGAACTCGAATGCTTTAAATGGCCTGCGGAGGTAGAAATGTAACCTAGGGAAGAGAAAAACGAGTACCTTATTGTTATGGTTCTTTATTTGGAGCACAGAGTACAAGCACTGGGAGGGTCTAGACAGACTCTTTAAAACCATCATGATAATGTGTCCTTTCAACCATAACTCCCCCCATCTTCTAGATATTGGGTTAGCTACTTAATTAATAATTAATAATCATCTGTCAGGGATAACCTGGAGGGCACCTTGCACCCATGGACTCTGATGTTTCAGGTTTTGTGTTAGGTCTTTGTCTGGGACTTCAGATTATCATCTTCTGCAACTTGGTTAGTCATGTGTCTAAACAGTTGTTGGATTGGCCAGCTACTTGTCTCACATCTGTTTTATCATCACAGTTTCTGGGTTTAGTGTTTGTTTCTGGCTGTTTTGTTATTTTTAAGTCTTAGCTAGTCAACATCTTGATCAGCCATCACTAGATCAGGCTATGATCATCACTGATCGTTTTTCTGATAAATGAGAATAATTGATGTACCAGTAATCTAGTGCTTTTTCCCCTCAAGGTGGGTGTGCCAATACACGCCATTCAACAGAGCTAATCAACATGATAGTGGTATAAACGGACTATGCAGCCGAAACAAACGAGAGCGTGACACAGCATGGCTTACACCAAAAAAAAGGAAAGCAGACTATGAAAACCGAAATTTCAAAGGTAAATAAAAAAAACAATATACCTGTATGTTTATTCTTCCTGCTGGAAGTTTAAAACCAGTTTATGTCACATGTTTTAACAGAGTTACTGAAAATTGACAAATATGATTGAAATGCTATGGAAATTTTAAACTGCTTATAACTGTGTATATACAGTAGAGATCTGAATACTCACAGAAATATGAAATTCGAACCTTGGCTTGAAGAAAATTTTATTGACCAGACCTTCTTACATTTCAATTCAGCACCCTGGTCTAGTCCCTGTTTCGACTTTGTTTGTTTAACTTTAAGTTAAGTCCTAACATCTGCCAATATGCCTTGCGTGCATCCTACCTTATATGACATGATCCTTTAATAAATGTAACAAATGATATTCACAATCTACACACATGCATATAAACCACATTCATTTTTTGTTTTTGTTTATTTGGGGGGGAAAAAATTTAATGCTTTGTTTGAATTTGTTTTATAAAAAATATATGTGGTCATGACTAAGGTCATGACAGATACAGTATGAGGCTTGACAATGCTTAACAAGTCTTCTGATTGCATTTAGAGCATTTTGTTCATTCACCCTCAGTAACTGCCTGGTCAGGGTTTCAGGTGAATACTGCAGAATTTCTGCCACATTATTTGAAACCTTTCAATTTTAATCTTTGGTTGAGACCAATTATCTCAAGTGATGTGTAGCTGAGCTTGAGCAACTGTCCACGCCAGAATATCTGTCTCTGCGTTTTCTAGTGTGGCAACCAGACCCACATCCATACATACAATATTTAAGAAAGAAATGAAGGAAAGACAGAAAAAGAAAACCCTTCAGCATTAAGCCACACACATTTAAGATTTAAATCTGAGGATACACACAGTGCCAGTGTAGATGTACAGCGGGGAAAAAAAGAAAAACCTAATTAAGAGTATTTTTAAGTACCAGGTTTGAGGGTGGACAGGTAGCAGGTGAAACAAGTACTGTTGATATAAAAGAAGAGATAAAGTGAGTCGAGGAAACACTTCAGCCTCTCTCACTTTAACAAGCTGCAGGATGGCCATCGATCCACCCAGCCCTTACACGCTCACACCGATTGAGAGGTGGAAAGTGGGATTCTGACTGTGCTGACCACGGCGAGGGGAATAAAAAAGAAAAAATAAGCAAGTCTATTTAGTGAGTTTAGCTTTGCTTGGCATTCTCAGACCCCAGGACAACTTGTGTCCAATGCTGTTGTTTTTTTGCCTTAAAAGGTAAGAGAAGAACATGTTTTAAAAAAAAAAAAGTGCTGTTGAATGTTAGTAAGAAGGACAACCATGGTCAGTTCAGAGAAATCCGCAGTCTTTTCACATGGACTATTTTCCGTTTATAATAAAAGCTTGTCTGAGATTAGACGCAATCAACTTAGCAAAAAAACACACACAAAGCTTGAGTTTCACGAGGAGCTGTTGCACTAAAGCCGATCTATTTTTTTTTTTTTTTTTTACGACTAGTAAAGTTACTGCAGGACATGTGAGCATGACATCTTACTCTTCGTTATAACAGCTGGCCTCATATTTTACTAAATGCAGTGCTTCGATGGCATGCCCCTACTTCATTTCCCTTCCCTTCCGCACCATTACCTCTACTCATCTGCCAAGGCCAAGCCAGATCTAAGATCTGTCCTTTCGAATCATTTCTCCTGCTCCATTTATTAAGCTAATCCCATACACATTACAGTCCATTTGATGAGATCACTCTACGCTTTAATGTTTATGCTGCAATAGGACTGTTTAAAAGCCCTAAAGGACAGGTGCGCAATAAACGGGGCAACAGGTAGAGTACCTACTTAGCCCTCCAGCCAAGTGTGCGCAGAGACGCTTAAGCACGGCAGACATAAGGAACGGGGAATTTTTGAAGGAACTGCTGCTGTTCTTCCTCAGCCGGCTGTGCACATCCACGTCAACTACGCGCAAACGATTATGACAAAATAATCATTTTCTTTTTTGGTGAGGAAAAGACGAACTGTGCAGGAGGAGTTTAAAGAGAGTTTCTTGTCTGCTCAGTGAACGGGGAACCTGTCGAGTCAGCGAGTAGAACATTGCCACGCTGAGAAAGTTCCAAAAAGGGCAAATACGTAAATTATATATGTTCCACATGACAAATTGTGAATCTTCCTCTTGCTTCATCACCTTGCACCCTAAACTGGCAGAGAGGATCAAATGAGAAAGCCCAAATGACATTACTAATACACACATACTGTGAACACAAGTGTGTATGTATTTATTCATTTCTTTCTTTGGCTATGCATTAATTATCTATACAACTTTCTGTACTCTATGGAGGGTCACAGGGGAGGATCGACATTATCCCAGGAAACTTTGGCCACAAGGAAAGGTACATACTGGATTTGGTGTCAACCCATCACAGAGAAACACTATGGACTGTAGGAAGAAACTGGAGTACCCAGAGGAACCCCACCCCCAAACCACACACACACTCTCACAAACAGTGAGATTTAATTTCTACCAACGGCCATAAAAGTTTACAACTCTTCTCTGTAACTCATACACACATGTATGTGGATTTTTTCACTGAC
>JAQMYG010000007.1:9363292-9380705 GCA_030014215.1 Clariallabes teugelsi
ACTCAAATTATTCGTTCCACAGCCCAAAAAATAAATACATAAAAATAATTAATACAAAATATAAAGTAAAAATAAAAAAAATTAACCTGTGCGTATGTGTGTGTAATGTGCGTGCGCACACACACATTAACGGAAAGACTGTTTTATCAGAAAAATTAGGAAGGAACATCGCTAATGACACTCGCATGAGCGCATACTAACGGAATCACTGCTGTAAAGTAAAAGAAATAAATGAACCTGCACTTTACCTTTGAAAAAAACTGCGACAGAGCAGAGTTTCTGTGTAGGGCAGAGGGTGTGCATCTGTATGTGTGTGGGAAGCCGAGAGAAGGAGGGGGATGGAGGGGGTCTGTAAAGGCTAGAGAGTGTGTGTGTGTGTGTGTGTGTAGGTGTGTGTGTTGGTGTGTGAAGGAGCACGGTGTCAAATTACGCGCACGCACACATACGACAGGCTGATACAAAGAAGGAGAGAAAAAATTTATCTTTACCCTCTAATGAGACTTGCTTTTGTTTTATATGCACGCATTGTTGAATGTTGATTATACCAGTAAGAGACGCGCACTAAGACCTAGCAGGGGAGACGATTACCCACAATTCCGCAGCGCAAGAGAGAGAAAAAACATTGGCTCATTTGTGATCCTGTGACGCTCGGCGTCAAAACAAGAAGCGCATGCGTGATACATGAAACTCAGTGCTCGTAAACCAAGACTTGCTCGTTTTTCAAGACAAAATTTATTAAAAATCTTTGCTCGTCTTGCAGAACACTTGCAAACTGCGTTACTCGCAATCCGAGGTTCCACTGTATAGTATAGTCATACATTTTTGCTTTTTACATTTTTTCAGGATTTTCCCCTTTCCTGGAAATCATCCCAACTTTTTTTTTTTTTGTTATATTTCTTACAATACTGTTCAACTCCTCTCCATGACATTCCTAGCTTCCTTAAGAGTTAGTCTCTGACATTTCAGGTAATTTCCCACATGCTTCTTGCTGATATGGATTGTTAACTGAAGCAAATCCACCCACCAGCGTTTGAATGGGGTGGAACCCGAAGAACACAGGAGAAACCCATGTGGACATACTCCAGACAGACGGTAAGTCAAGGTCAGTATTGAACAAGGGACCTTAAAGCACTGAGGTGGCAAAACTACCCACTGTGTCACAGAATTCTAAAACTGGTATGTATTTGATGTCCTTGATCTACATTAATGAGAACTTTAACTGGTTTAAAGGGTCTGATTTTTCATACAGGATAAAAGCTTCTATTCAGGACAAACAGAACATCTGGATAGAGTGAGAAACCAGTGGTTGACACCAGTGTAAACAAAATGGAGTTAAACCGTTTCCTGGAGCAACAAGCTGGGATGTCGTACCATTACATATACAGTACCTAGTAAAACCCAGTCATTAACTACCTTTGTGATTCCCAATCACCCAACATAGAACAGTTAATGATTTCGCTGCTGGTGCACTTGACCTGACCATTAGCTGAAAATATTAATCATAATTGTGATGGAGAATCATGCTCTGCATCTGAAGGTACCCCTTGCAATGTTTATATGTACAAATGAAAATGTTCAGGGTCTCATTGTATATACTGTATTTTCTACCCTGAATTGTTATCACGTGTATGTCTAAGGGCACTGGTGGCTCAGTGGTAGATGTTTCGCCTGCCATGTGGAAGGCCCGGGTTCGATGCCCAGCCACTGGATGCAGTGCCGGTCCCAAGCCCAGATAAAATGGGAGGTTTGCGTCACTCAGGGCATCCGACGTAAAACCTGTGCTAAGTTGTTGTACGGACTGGATATTCCACTGTGGTGACCCCTTGCCGGGAACAGCCGAAAGACCAATAACAATATTAAGTGTGTGTCTGTCTGGTTCTTTTGACAGTATAATCTGTGTAATTAAGTATAATCTGTGTAATTCCATGAATAATTCTGTATGTTGTGTGGCTTTGCTCAAGGCTTCAAATATCGAGTATTAAAAAAAAGAAAGAAATTGCACATAGTGTTTGAATGGTGGGAGCGGGTGAGTGGGGCATGTCCCCTTTCTCATGCCCTGGGGTTCTCCGGGTTCCATGGAAAATGAGTAAGTGATTATTAAGACTTTGCGATGGTGGGAAATCTTGCTGTTACGAAACAGTAACACTGAAGACTCCTATTACAGACTCACAACTTTTTTTTTTTTCCGATTTTCTCCCCTAATTTAGTCGTATCCAATTCCTCCCGGTCGCTGGAGGCTCCCACATTAAGCTTCTACTGCCGCTCAGTCAGGAGGGCCGCGGACCGACCCACGTGTTTCCTCCGATCCACGTGACGTCACCGACCATTTTTTCGAACTGTTCGCTCACGCACCGTTGGGGGCGGCGTAACACACTCGGAGGAACAGCGCTATCCGCTCCCTTCGAGCTCACAGACGCCCCTGATTGGCTTGTAGAGCCGTCATTAACTGTGGGAGCCTCTCATCCCTCCCCCCTGAGAGAGCTCGACCAATCAGCTCTCTCTAGGCCTCCGGCTGTGAGAGGTAACAGCATCACCCGGGGTTCGAACCAGCGATACCCGGATGATAGGGCGAGCACTTTACCACTGCGCCACTCGGAGGCCCCAGACTCACAACTTTTAATAACCACTTTAAGATTTTTTTTTTTTTAACTTTCAGTGATCCTCCTAGAATAAAAATTGAGAATGAGATTCACCCTAGATTCGACAGTAGTCCATCACGCAATCATTTTACATGTAATCATTTTTAAGTATTATGTGTTACTATATGTGATTCCCTGCATGTTAGGTAGTTTAACTGACACTTACATGCTCTCTTTGTGGATGTTGCAGGATGAGCTGTCGAAAGTTTATAATGCACCTTTCACACTAATGCACTTTAGTCATTAAGAGTGAAACGCAGCACTGACCTTGCCTTTGATTCATTCCTCCTACTGAATTTTAAAGCTGTATTTTGCCAATTGATCTGCAGATGAAAGCCAAACATTCAGCCAAACGCTGAGGCCTGTAATATCTGTTAAGAGCTACAAACAATGACAATTACATCACTTATTCACTCTTCTTTGAGAGATGTATGCCTTCAATCCACACCTCTCTACACACTTTATTGACCATGATCATTGCTTTGAAACACCAGCTGAGAGCCCAAAAGGGCAATTGTGTGTAATTGCAAGCACTGAAGGGAAGCATCTGAGAACCTGTTGCCTTGCCAGCCAGTCTCCCATATGTTGCCTCTGCTGTCACTCATAGGCGTTGTGCCATTACGCAAATTGTTTATTCTTCCAGGCGCATTGTAGGGCAAACACACAGCCAGATGTTTGGGGAGCCGCACAGAGGCTTTGGATGAAAGGCTACAACACATGCCGCCATGGCCTCAAGCTGAAAGCGGCACGCCAAAGGCACTGGTGTAATAAGCACTTCCCCCTCCAGCAGGCTCTTAGGATCCTCGTGCTGGCTTCCCAGGGGTCACAGCTCCCTTCTTAATCGTCTCTCCCTTTCTTCTCCATTCCCCTCACTTCTTACTCTACCTCCTCAATCACTGCTCGTGTTTCCTTCTTTAAATACTATACTATCATCTATAAATATTAAACCACACACTTTGCATCCCAAGCAACTTCATCTGCCGCAAACCACAGAGACCAAAATAGAAAACCCCATCTTTTGGCATCTTTTTTGCTAATTGGAAAAGGATATCAATCAAACGTCCTGGGGAGGTGTTGCAGGTTGGGGTCCCGGTGGCTCGGGTTTGTTTGTCCCTTGCATCCCATGGATGGACTGGGATCTGGGAGGTTTGGAGGTAGGTCAGTGGCCCTTGGCTCTTTGTCTGCTGTGGTGCATTAGGTGTTCTTGTGCCTTTCTTTGTTGGCCAGCATTGGCTTTCCTTTGTGATCAGACCAGACAAGTCCCCAGACAAATTTAGGAATAAGGACATATGTAGCTTAAAGAAGTGGCCAGAGGAAGGGACATCCTGCATCCTAATATAACGACCAGGCATTTTATTTACCTTTAAATAAGACCTATAATCTTAGATTACTATGATCTTACAGTGGCCAATATACTGTAAGACTATCAAAGCCAATACACTGGGCATCAGTTGTGAAGCTTTATATAAGTCATTTGTTGGAATGTTTACACAAAAAAAACTTTGGTATTCTTGAAAAAAATCTAAAGGGTTTAAATTTTCAGATACTAAATAGCTAAGTACAGAGGCCTAGTGGACAGTTTTGTGGTTTGGTGCAAGTGAAACCATCTTGGCCTGAATATGGCCATGACCAAGGAGATGGTTCTGGACCTCAGGAGGATCATGATTACACCAAACACAGTCTACATGCTGAAGCGAGGATGTGTAGGTGGTGAAGTTCACTTTGACAACAGATTGGACTGTACAGTAGACAGACACACACAGAGTCTGTCTACAGGAAAGGACAAAGCAGATTCTACAAGTACTTCTTAAGGAAACTCAGGTCCTTTAAGGTCTATAGAAAAATGTTGCAGATCTTTGATCAGTGTTTTATCAAGTTGTTGCAAGTGCAATATTCTATGCTGCTATCTACTATAGCATCAGCATCAGAATATGTGGCATCAGAAAAATAACAAAACTCGCCAAGAAGGCAGGCACAATAATTGGGACTCCACTGAAGTGCTTGGAATTGGTGGTGGAGAGTTGCTTGCAACACAAACTGTTAACCGTCATGGAGAACACCTCACATCCCCTCTACAACTTCCTGGATAAAAAGTGAAGCACTTTCAGCAAAGAGAATCCTTCAGCTCTGTTGTGATAAAGAATGCTACAGGAAGTCTTTCCTGCAGATTGCAAATAGACTATGCAATAACTATGATCCGTGTTAGGGGAGGGATCTCCTTTTCTGACATTACTATAAAATATTGTTGTATACATTCTGTTTTCCATCTGATTGCACTGATATAATAATGTTTGTTCATTCTCTCTTTTTATTGATATAAAAAAATTCAGGTGCATCTTTTGTACAGTAACTTAAAATCCCACTTGCATGTACAATCATCATATACATGTACTGTACAGTACATAGGAACAGTATATTCTTTCATTTTTACAAAGTCTTACCTCGTTGCACCTTAATGTTAATCCACCTTAATTTTTATTCAATTTTTTATTCATTTATTGATTTATATTAACCCTAATTCTTTCTCTGTCTATTTCTGTCTGCACAAATTAATGTATTTTTGTATATGGATTATACTGTCACTTTTAAAGTGTTATTTTTATTATATCTACAGCACTTCACAGACCATGGTGGCTTTATGAAAAATCTCTGTGAAGTCTATCAAAAAACATATCCTCAGATATCCTAGTTCTAGTTAGTATCCTAGTTCATTAGGACAGGGACTAAGAAAACTAGTAAGAAAATACTGTAATATTATGAATCCCAGTCTTTTTATATTTTCGGGATTATGTATTTTTATACATAAAGAAGAATAGCTACTTTCCAAAATAAAAGGAATTATTTAATTACGACAAAGGCAATGCCATTGTGGAAAGTTTGTTTGCTCATAACTCTAAGCCATAAATAAACTTTAGTACTGCTTATTATTATTATTATTATTATTATTATTATTATTATTGCATAATTTATTGCCATTGTATTGAATCAAAATCAGTACACTTCATACCCCCTCATTAATATCCAGCTCAAAATGTTTGTGCACATGAACTTTTATACAGGTTTATTGGGGTCAATACATGATAATGAGCTGTGCACTTTGCTTTTGATCAAAATACGTGCATGAGTATTAAAAAAAAAAAAAGAAAGAAAAAAAAAACCTTTCCGAAGGTTTTTAAACCCAGTGGAATATTTTATCTCATTTGGCTAACTCACAACTTTACTAAAAGGTTGACAAATGAGCCTCATTGTTAAATACACTGGCCAGCCAACAAAAAAAGATGCACACTCTAATATTTTCCTGGAATGCTTTTAACATTAATTACAGTGTGCATTTACCATGGCATTGTTTCGACAACTTTATGCAACTTCACAACATTTATCTTGAACTGGTGACAGAAGAACTATTCTGTGAAGTCTTCACCAGCATATATAGTATATACTTTCACTATTTAACACAGCAAGTTTGTACTGTCGATTTTTTCACCTTTTTAAGTTGATCTCTGATCATCACATTTCTTTCACGAAGTGGTTCAGCACTATCCTTCCAGATTTTATAATGCAATAGACACTTATTAACCTATTTCCAGTAATTCCAGCAATCTCCTTAGTTATTACCAAACTCCAAAAGTCTTGAGCCACCCTTCATTTCTTTATATTCAATTAAAATGTATTTAATTTAATTAGGTAGATTCTGTTTAAAAATGGAAACAAATGTTTTACTGTGACAGGCTGCAAAGTGCCTAAAGATACAATTTGAAACTGATTGTTTATGTAATAATCTCAACAGCAGCCCCATTTCCCCTCTCGTCGGTTCCATCCACTCAGCATTCAGCATCACCAGTACTGTATATTAATAATGATCTGCCCTCATCAACACCTGTTTTTCACTGGTTCATGCTTTTTTTTTCCTGATAGAGTGATAGGTCACTGTGTGGCATGACACAAAATAATTCATCAGGAACTAGTCTATATATATAGTGTATATAGTGTATACTGTATATATAAAACATCAAGTTTGCCAAAGTGGAGCCCATCATGGAGAAACATGATGCTAGATAATATCTGCCGTAGAAAGCAACCCTGGGGCAAAGACACTGCAAATGCACAGCCAGGGTGATTAGTAAATGGGTCAGGTTATAATCCATAACTGCATTAATCAAAATGAAAATGCCTCCATTTGTGATTACACTCGCCTCCAGCACACAGAGCTACTCTTAGCTGGCCTCATTTGTTAGGAGGGCTCTGGAAAGCTCAGGTGAGCCAGAAGGGGAGCGTTATCGTTTTGAAATCAGCGCTTTATCACAACTAATTACACTTCCATAAACATGAGACCTGCTCACATGGCAAATTCATTAAAAGTCAGAAACAGATAGAGCTGTTTGTCTAGATTCCTAAATAGCTTTTGGTTAAGACTGAAAGGGTTGAAAGATGAAAAGGTATGTGTGCTGATTTAATAGGTTCAAGTCATGTTAGATTTATGCTACTCATAAAAACTACTTTAAAGCTAAATAAAGTTACCATACAGTATATCTATAATGATATATTAATACATTATATATACGTAACATGTAATATTAACGTTAACATTAAACAGACAGGCCTGTTGTTGCGCTTTTTTTGTTTTTTTGTTTCTTGACTGCATTTTCAAAGTGAAGAAATTACTAGACTCTTCGGTATATGCAAAAAGGAGATGCATTCTGTAAAAAAAAATATATGACACAGAGTATTCAGTATCTGTCACACCATGAGAGGACTTACTTTAACTAACAATTGTACAGTTTTTACAAAATGTACGGATTAGAGTTTTATTTCATGGAGTATTCCAGGAACGTTAAATTAAATATATTTATTATTTGTCTCAGTTGTATTTTAATTGGACAAGCGGCATAATAAAACAATATGTATTGATATACCTGTGCCTAAATGTAAGCACCATTGTTTAAATGTAAATACCATCAAAACCCAAAGTATGATTTTTTATGCTTGGTTTCTATGGTGACTCAGGGACTGCATTTTTATGTGCATCTCTTTGCTCTATATAACTGTCTGCTATAGCCCCCTATAGTGTTTGTAAGAAAAAAGAAGTGTGTGTGTGTGTGTGTGTGTGTGTGTGTGTGTGTGTGTGTGTGTGTGTGTGTGTGTGTAACCTGGTTGCAAAAGAGACCTGAGAATCCTAGCAACTTCTTCTTGGCTGTAATCTGACAGAAAAATAAATAAACAAAATAATAATAATCAACTATCACTAGTTCAATATCCAGAGTAGCAAACGTCCCATCGAAGAAATAAAAAACAAACTTTTCTAATTGTCTATCTTCATGGTGTGGGTCATCCTGTTTATAAACAATACTAGTTAATAGTCTAACTTGCAATGACAAGCTGACTTGTGGGCGATTTGTTCTTTACTGTAGGTCGTTTGGGCGATGTACCACCGAAGGGTTAAAGAGTGGTTTTAAATCACATTAACATTTAAATCACATTAGCTGTCACTTCTCTATGCAGTTACTCCTACCTGCCTCTGAATATGGTCCAATCAGCGTCAAGTTTTGTTCCACGGAGTACTGCACCTGCACCTTTTGTGGCCATTTCAGTCTGGCTGAAAATCTCCCAGACAGTTCTGACAGAATGTCATATTAGATGCAATGCATTCTGCAAGGGTTCCACGAGGGCTTGCACTAGCTTGTTTTCATCATACTAACATGGTGCTATAATTCACTGGAGTAACAATCGAGCAGAGTCAACATGGTAACCGTACATGTACCTCATCTTAGAGCAACTCGATCATTTCTTTACGAGAAAAACCTTTCAGTCATCATAGTAATCAGGATAAATTGCCAACTGAAGACTTACAGTAGAACCACCCAGATCAAAGCAGGCTGTGAAGTACAATCGCTAATGCTTTATTTTGTTACCCCTGCATTGTGTCCTATCCTGATGGAGGCATTGGCACGGACACTGCATGGACAACTAAAGGTATCGCTGACAAGCATCATCTTTTGGAGGAGACGAAAAAGCGTGAAACTTTTAAGATAGACAGTTGCCTTCACCTTTTAGCTTTTGGGCAGATCAACATTGCCACACAGTTGATTGAGCGCTACAGGCTAGATGTGTGCCGTCACAAGGATGGAGGTGAGCAGGAACCGTTGTGTATACAGTACAACAGAAGTGAGTAAACTTCTGTGCTAAATGAAATGTCAAAAGATTTCAACTTTTATCACGTCTCAATAATTGCATTATTTTAATGTTGAATAGTGGGATATTTTCACTTACATAAAATAACCAAAAAAATAACAATTCAGATTACATAGTATACAAATACTGTACACTATTTAGCTGAGTGAGAAATTTTTATTTAGGTTTTCAATCTTGTACTGCAGTTACTCTGGTTCTATTATACAGTATATGAGGGGACCAGGGAAAAAAAACACTCAATGCAAAGAGACAATGTTTTGTCAATGAATGGGCCACTTTGGCGTTCATGGCAACAGTTGCCCCCCTGAAAGATTTGTCAGGAGCTGCCACTGGGCTGGATAATATATTAAGTAAATCTATTTAAAAGGGGATTTATAGAGAAAGTGTCATAAAAGTCATAAAAGTCAACTGATGCTTCACAATGTTTAACAATTACAACATACAGGACACTAAAACCTGAGGTGCTGCCTAGCCAGATGCCATAAACTTATTTAGCAGTTTAGCAAACTAAGCTAGCAAAACATGCCCATTATAAGCAAATCCTCAGTAATAACATGACCTAGTTATGTATAGTTAGCATAATAGTTATGATGTAGGTTGTAGGCAGTCTATGGAGGTTTGTTAAAGAAATGACCAAGCTACAAGTCTTCACTGCTCACTCTCACTCACTCACTCATCTTCTATACCGCTTTATCCTGTATTCAGGGTCGCAGGGGCCTGGAGCCTATCCCAGAAGGCTTAGGGCACGAGGCAGGGTACACACTGGACAGGGTGCCAATCTATCGCAGGACACACACACATACACACACTCACACACTCACCCACACACTACGGGCAATTTGGGAACGCCAATTAGCCTAACCTGCATATCTTTGGAATGTGGGAGGAAACCGGAGTACCCGGAGGAAACCCACCAAGCACGGGAGGGAACATGCAAACTCCATGCACATACAGTAGAGACGGGAATCGAGCCTGGCCAGGAATCGACCCTGGAGGTGCAAGGCGACAGTGCTAACGACTACACCACAAATTTTATTTCTCGAAATTTCCTATGAAAAACAGCTGTCTTTTGTTGGAAAGAAAAGGGGAAAAAAACAGCTAGAACTGTCAATTCCATTCATATTTTTGGGCATTGTGATTTTTGATTCAACAACACTAAAGTTTATTTTCTGATTTGTCTCATACAGCTAAATTTGGTAAAGTTTTGAAAGTATTAACTACTAAGAGTATGCACTGAAATGCTGCTGTAACGTGTGTTGTTGGTTTTAAAATGTAATGCCATATCCTCATACAAATCCTTTTTTTCCTGGCAATCTTCTGCTCCACACTCCTGTCTTATAGATGGCATTAATGCACCTGCTGCCCATACAATCAAAAGTAAATTTTAGAGAATTTGGTAGTTGAAAGTTTACCTAAATAGTTAAAAAAAATAAATTAAAAAAAATGACCGATTGATTGAATTGATCAGCTCTACAAAAAAAGTGCAAAAAAAAAAAAGGTTTTTCTGCATTTTGCTCCTAGGAGGTATGGCTAATGTCAGAATGATACATCTCACTCACGGGTGAAAATACTGAACAGAACATATACAATGTTATTTTGGCATTCTTATGTTGTGTTTTTTCATTTGTCTTATTATTATTATTATTATTATTATTATTATTATTATCATTACTGTAGTTGTTGTTGATGATAACATTACTACTACTACTATTACTACTACTACTACTAATAATAATAATACTAGTTGCCTTCATCAGCAGCAGCAGCAAATAAATACTGTAATATGCATAATAGCACTACATTATTAATGTATATATTCATGAGATTCTGTATTGCTTGTAGGATGTCAAGTATGAAAAAAGTGAAAATAAATCCAATCAACATGTACTTTTTCCACCAAGTCAAACCTTGCTATGCAGCTTGGATGCAACTGCAGTGAACTTTCCAACCAGGTCCCTTCATGTTCATTTTTCATTCAGGGAGCAATGCCTCGCTGCCTTCCATAAAGAATATGGTTAGAGGCAGACTTGTTCTGGCAAAGTGACTCATACTGATGTCTTGAGGAGTGAGACGTCAAATTCAGATAAGATGCCAGGAGAGGCAGCAGCCCATTGTTTCCGCAACGAGGGGCAATCATTTGATATCATCAAACTGTAATGAATCTGCGAGAGGAAGGAGCTGCAGCTGAAATTAAAAGCCTCCTCCAGCAGCATATACTGTAGCAGATCCCCATCCCCACCCTACTGCCCCGGGGCTAAACTCTGATCCTAAATTGGTGACAAATGCATGGGGGATATTTGGAAAACTCACTGCACCTCACTTCTTTAACCTTAAATCGCAACCCAAACCCGTTGGGTAAAAGCAATACGAAGGGAAGCAATACTCACATCGAAGCAATGCACACATCTTAATGCAATAGGCCCAATATATCAAAGCATACAGTATCAACATGTAAGTTTTATAGACTTTTCCTACCTCCAATTTTTATTCTAATCAGCACAGATTATGATGATGATGGAAACTTTGACACAAACAATCCATCGATATCCTGATTTAGCATTGGCCAAAAAAGAGTCACAAGACCTCTACCTTAATACTGACTACTGCCTGGATATTCTACTAATGCTGAGCCTTTTCCAATTACATCAAGCCAGCAAAATGGCTGAGGCTTCCCAGCACATATTGACCTCTCAGTAAATCTTGTTTATACCCTGCCATGGGGTCAACAGCTGTGACAGCAGTGGTAGAAACTCACCAGTGGCAAAGACGCAGCACAGGGGAGCTGTTCATTGCTCTGAATGGAACTAAACTGCAGTTTGAAACATTGCTATGAAGCCTGTCTACCCCACAGTGGTGTGTGAATTCAAGTGTGAGTTAATTTTATTGGGGTGTTTCCAACAGTCATCATCTTTCCCAGGTAGGTAATACAAAAATTGTATGGCAATAAAATAAATCCTTCCTCAAAAACTAAAGAGTCAAAACACAAAATAAAAAACCTGCACATTCATTTAGAAAGAAATAAAACTCCACTAGCTGTGCTGTCATAGTTATTCTGGTTTATTCCTCCTTATACCAACCATTTCCTACTCATTTATAGTTATAATATAATATATAGTTATTGTAATCCTGTACATTAGGCGTCTCTTTTGGAGTTAGTAGGACAAAATCAGTTACCAAGCACTGACACTGGAGACTCCTTCCATAACACATGTGCCATATGTTTTTCTTTTAGAAATAACGTGTGTGTCATTCATTTGGAGCATCCACCATACAATCAGCTGTTACTATAAAAAGATAAAATATTAAAGCAAGCGTGTAAATGTATTACAGCATATGGTTTTGGAAACACTTTACCATTACACCCATGTGCTGGTTAAACATCCTACTGTAGTTCAGGTTTAGTCCCCCCACACTTACCTTGATAACTTCCACTCATTTTTGGAGGCTTAAAATAGATTTTGGTACATGGCTACGGGGAATTTCATTAAGGAACGCTCATTCAGCCTCAAAACCACAATCAGTCAGGCACTGATGGCGGGCAAGGAGACATGGACTAGGGTGCAGTCAACCCTCCAGTTCATCCCAAAGATGTTCAGTGAGGCTGAGATCAGGATTTTTTTGTAGGAGGCTTGAGATCGTCCACTGCAACCTTGGCAAACCAGGGCTTCATGGAGTTCACTCTGTGCACTGGAACATTGTACTGCTGGCACAGGTAGCTTCAATGATTGAAAATGCAATTGTGTAATTTCAACATTGTACCAGCATTCTGGGGAGATCAAACTTTGGGTGTGATGGTCAGGTGTCCACATACTTTTGACCAGATGGTGTATAAACCATATAAAGAGCTGTTATTTAAAAAGTAATCAACTCTTTTTGGTCAATGAGAATCACTAGTTAAACTAGATGTATACTGTATAAGTTTCTGGTATATTATTAAGATGCTCTTTTTTTTTGTTGGTTTGTTTGTTTGTTTTACATTTTATTATTACCACCACAGACCAAACATGAATATACCAAAAAATAATTACAAATGTTTTTATTAACTGTTTGCTTTCAGATCCCACTAGGACTCTCATGAGTGCTTTAATAAAGGCAAATGAAAATGTTAATTCTATAGATGAAAAACATAACAAAAAACCAATGAAAATTTTATGTAACAAATGTCTGGAGTAATAAAAAGATTTTTTTTAATTAAATTAGAACTATATTGGTTTGATCATATAAAGCAATAAAGGAATTTACCTCTCAACTATAAGATAATAATGTCTCAGATATATAAGGTGTTCAAGATCTTTTGACTGTAATTAATATATTTTAAAAAATATATATAGAAAGCACACTACACAAAGTCCACACACTGTATATACCGAGTGAACAACACCTTTACACTCGCTCATTCGTGCAGTTATCCAGTTAGCCAGTCATGTGGCAGAGTACAACATTTACATTCATGAAGATAAAAGGCACAAGTTTGCATGAAAAAATGTGATCTCAGTGACTTGGCATGGTATTGGAGTTGACGTTACTGACGCAAACCCTCTCTGCTAATTTAAGGCAGATGAGCTTTACATGATAAGCAAATCAAGTCCTAGGCATTATCACAACATATGAACATATTCTAGATTTAGTCCCTCTATGCTTTTATAATAACCTCCACTATTCTGGGAAGGCTTTTGCCAGCATTTCTCCGAGTATGGATGTAGGGATGTGTGTTCATTCAGCCACAAGAGAAGTTAGGCACTGTCGTTAGACAAGATGGCCTAGGGCACAGTCAGTGTTTCACTTCATCCCAAACGTGTTCAGTGGGCTTGAGGTCAGGGCTCTGTGCAAGACATGTAAATTCCTCCACATAAACCATGACAAACTGTAGTTTTATAAACCTTGATTTGTGCACTGTCATGGTGGAATAGGTTTGGGCTTCTTAGTTCCAGTGAGGGGAAATATTCATGCTACAGAATATAAAGACATTCTGGACAATTTTGTGCTTCCAACTTCATTGCAAAAGTTTAAAAAGGGCCTACGTATGGGTGTGATGGCATGACAAGCTTTTGACTACACAGTATATAATAAGATTTCGCTCCAGTGCAATTTTATTGTACCTAAATAAAAATTCAGAACCATATAATTCCAAGGTCTGAAAATACCAGTACAGTAACTGTATATGACTCAGACTGGTAAAGCAGCTTCAGTGTTGCAGGAGTAAATAGCAAGTATAAAAAAGATATTCTGGTGATATTAAATATACTGTAGGTCGCATGGTAGCACGATTAGTAGTGTTGATGCCTCAGGGTCCGAGTTTCAATGCTGAACTTGGATTACTGATTTCGCATGTTGTCAGTGTGTCCACATGAACGTTCAGTAGGTTCTCTGGTTTTATTCTACCTTTCAAAAACATACTGGTGGGTGGACATCTTGGCAGTAAGAAAACAGCATCACCATGTTAAGTATATAACACGCACCTTAACCTTCAGTCCTGCCACATGCTTTTTCCACCCATTAATTAAATCAGCTTTCTAATTATCAGCACTCTTCAGCCAGATAGGCTCGAATTAATTAGTGAAAACACCTGCTTTGTGCACAAAGAGACGTTACGGAATACGGAATATGGAATATGTTTAGATACTTTTGGCCATCACTGTACAAACTGTAATCCATGTGTTGCTGCACAATGTATCTTCTACCCTCTCTCATGTCTGGTAATGGACAGAATCCACCTTAGATCCACTTTTTCCCTATAATTATTTGTTCAGCAAATTATTTAGTAGGTTATTTACAGTATGTATAAAAACTGCCAAGGTAGGTGGAACAAACACTTTGGCTTCTTAATGTATATTGAGATGAATTCTCATGAACTTTTCATTATCCCACACTTACGGTGGTGTCCGACATTCCATGTATTATAGTTTTCCCTGTGCACAAAAGGTGATTTCATTTATTAGTTCCAGCCTATCTGTCTGAAGATTTGTGCTAATTAAAAAGCTGGTTTATTTAATGGATGGAACAAACATATGGCAGGAGTTTTACTTTACTTACATACAAGAGCACCCTTACAAAAGTGTGTAAGCGGCATTTTTGCTTAAACATTCTCCAAAAACCTTTTAAACACATTTAAACCATTTAGGAAGTATTTTTGCTTTTTCTCTTTAGAAACATATGTACCATAGTTATTTTTTATGTTAAATGACATTTAAAAAATCCATCAATTCCACTTTTGTCATGTGTGTACATGATTTCCTAATGTCCATATGGGTTTCCTCCAGGTTCTCCAGTTTCTCATTAACCTTCCAATAACATGCCGGTAGCAGTATTTGACCCTAGGTGAACCTAGCTGTGCCTGTTTGTATGCTTGGTGCCTTGTAATAAACTAGCACTCCATCCAGATTGTATTCCCGCCTAGCACCCATGGGATCCACTGAGACTCTTAAGAGGGTAAAGCAGATAGTGAAGACGAATCAGTGTTTAAGAGTCACATCGATGACTTTCTACTTAGTTATTTTTTTACGGTGGGATGAAACTGAATAAAAGTTGCCTCCAATCACAAGCTGTCTCCAATGCAAAGTATTTGCACGACTTGAGTTCATCCAAATCTGCCCAAATGCTTTCAGCTCAGTATTCCAATTCATAAACACTCTTTCTGTGCTCCAGAGGAGTATTTACCATGTTTCTCACAAATTTGATGCAAACCAGCAGCTACTGTCTATGACAGCGGGTGCTCTTGTGTATTGTCATCATTGTTATGAAGCCTTCATGACCTTTGTGATATAAACCAGATCCTTACTGTGTTATTTATAAACAATATAAACAAACGTGGGTTTTTAGTGACACAGCAATATTTGCGTCGGGGACAAAGTGGAAGCATATTAACTCCCTGACCTTGTCTTATGACTGAATGATGTGTGTGGTGTATTTGCGATAGTAGGAAAGGTCCCTGATCAGGCAGGTTTAATATGAGGCTATGGCGAGGGTAAATACCTAGCAGGTTGAGCAAGTTAGTGGAATAATAAAGTGTGGGACAAAATGTGGGACACGAAGCATGCTGCTGTTTTTCTCAGTTGATGCAAGGTCAAGCATATGCAGGCACTTCTGAATTCTAAACAGGCCCTCTTTCCGCAAAGAAAAAAAAAAAACGTAGGCAACGACATTGAAATCACATGAAGTGTCCTTGCAGTCCGGAACTGTAACGTCTTTGCACAGTGTAGCCGCTAATCTGTATTCCTAAACACCCCAGCTTTGATCTACCAGAGTTATAAGGCTGGGAGCTTTATATCTTTTCTGATGTGCGAAAAGAAAGAATCGCTTACTATGTTTTGACAAGAGAGTGGAGAAATTGCCCAGTCAGCAACTTTGTGAAACGCGAAGAAAAGCTCGGTTGGATTTGTTAAGCCTCTTTTTCTACGAGCACCGCTCGTGTAGCACACTAAAGCCGGTGAAAAATCCGAATGCACACATATAATAACCTGAGTACATGAGATCTAAATGGATTTTGCCTTGAGAACGATGCCTTTTAGTGAAAGATCCTTTGCTCTGTTTGGAAATCTGATAAAGATCTAACATCCTCCATTTGTTATAATGAGGTAAGGAGCCAGGAAGAACAAGTGCAGCATGTTTCTCAATTAGATTTCCAAACTTTATATTGATGTAACTGGTTACTAAAAAGGAAAAATGTGCAGCTGCTAAAATGCATAAGAGCCATGGCCCTTTCCTGTTGTGTAATTTAGAGGTAAACTTGGGCCTGTAATGGAAGGGTATCTTATAAAATTTGCCCATAATCGGGAAGAGGTACACGTGGATTGTCAAAGGCTTGATCTTGGCTCATCCTGTCCATCTCTCTAGAGGACAGCAAGATCTTATTACTGCGTTTTATGGACTCTCTACCTTCACTTACAGACCAATTAGGCTTTAGCCACCAGCCTACCTTACATCATGTCCAGGCGATGCAGAGAAGAGTGGGGCTGTCTTTCTCTTCAAAGAATCTTTTTTACCTCCGTAAATGCTGGGCATTGATCTTAATGATAGTGGTAGATCTCAGTCTTCCAGTGCAACAAGCAGTCTGCCATGTAATGAGCCCATTAAGTAGCACAAAGCCGTGAATCATTTGGCAATGAGAGATGGCAACAACAGAGCTGCCTGACAAAGCACAGACATTATTATACGGGACGCGAGAGGAAAAGGAGACAGCCGCGGGTGAAAGTACGACTATGAAAATTGTTCCCCTGTTACGAAGAGTTCGGTCGCCCGTTGCCATAGATACTTCAAGGCCCTTTTTTCTGTTTGGAGAATGCTGCTGATGTGACACGTTGTCCCAACCCCCCGTGACAGGTCAGATCAGGAGAAAATCAATGGAGTAAAGGAAAAGAATCCGATTTAGGAGAGGGATACTAATAAAAGAAAGGGAACCTGCAAAGAAGTGGCATACTAAAGTTTACTCTTGTGTTACTTCTAATTTGATTTCCATCAAAACAAAAGCAAAAAGATAGAAAGAAAAACTATATATATATATACACTACTGTTCAAAAGTTTGGGGTCACTTTCTAACTCCATGATGGTTCCTGATTTTTATTTCTTTCTACATTGTAAAGGAATGC
>JAQMYG010000007.1:9380805-9400654 GCA_030014215.1 Clariallabes teugelsi
AAATAAATCACTAAACAAAAACAAAGAAATTTGCAAGTGTTCTAAAACTTTTGAACGGTAGTGTATATATATATATATATAGTTTTTCTTTCTATCTTTTTGCTTTTTGCTACACACATACATGTATTTCCTCCACTGGCTATTATTATACTAGTATACAGTATAATACATATTGCATCCTTATTTTCTTTTCTTCTTTTCTTTTTTTTATTGCTTTTGCAGCCTCTGCATAAATATACATAAGCAGTACCCATAGGTCTACCTTCTGATTAAATCAGGAACTCAAGGAGGAAGCACTGAATGCATTCAATTCTAAAGGTAATTAATATAAACTCACTCCCAGACGGCCTTCATTAAAGACCCAGTATGTGCGTTGATTATACGTCTAAATGCAACATGGTACCATACAATACACAGCAGCAGCACAACCCTGGTGGAAGCCTGAAAATTAAAGAATGATACAAAATGGAAGAAATGTCAGCTAAAGTGCGTGAATTGCCTAGCAATGCCAGAGAAGGTAAAACGACTAGCAGAGGTACAGTAGGTATTGGTGCTGTATAATGTCTTATATGTAATGTATTACATTTGTAAAACGTTACTTCAAGCTAGAGTTATCAATTTAGTGCAGGGTTGTTCTGGAGGGCCAACTTGTAATTCACCAACACTTAAACACACCCACCAACACTGGCAATAAACTGATTAGTTGAATCAGCTGTATTTGAGCAGAAAAATCAGCAAACTGTTCTGGACTCTGGCTCTCCAGCACTGGATTTGAACAGCCCTGATCTAATGAATACTTGCATAACTCCATTATAAGAAGCTGAAATTGATAACATACTCTTATCCGAAAAGGCTAACAGCTTCTTTTGAGAAGCTTCTGACATATGCCTTAGGGATGTTTAAACTATTGATATATATATTGATTACTGATCTTGACGCATCTTTGATCAATTGATGGTTTAAAATTACGTTTAAATAAGTCATTTGCTTTAGCATACCGTTTCACATTAACGTCTATTAGACTACAGTTTAATGATGCCTGATGTAAAAGCTTTGGGGAACCACAGGAGGGAGGTGTAACAGATCCTGTCGATATAATTGATCTCCATCACTCCTCTGCACATAACACAGCTTCATCTAGTCGGCCTCCACTTAGTTAAGCTAAACCTTTATTTGACCACATTTGTCACAGCCTGGCCTGGCGAAGCTGGGGCTTGAATCGTTGACCTTCCGATCAGTAACCCAGATCCTTAACCTACTGAGCTAAAGCTGCCCCCTCTAGCAAGCGTCTAAACTGGCTTCTTGTTAGCACATCTTGTAGTTTTTGACTACCAGGGGCGGTAATATGGCAACAAATTGAGCAGTTAACATGTTACTGTACATTTGCACAATGTCTACAAGGGTGAGCAAAATCGATGGAGCATCAGCTTCCATCTGTCAAATAGCAATATCCTTTTTAAAGGAAGGGACTGTGAATGAAGACATTATGAAGATTATCATTCCTTGAACGGCTCATTTCTTTTCCAGCTGCCCCTACGGACAAGCTGCCGCTGATTGTGGTACAGTACATCCAGAGATGTTTGGAGTAGCAGGTCCACTGCCATGTTTTTGGGGAGAGAATCGGAGAACCCATCTGGACATGGCGAGAACATGCAAAATTTCACGCACACAATAACTGGATTGAGAAGGTACCAAAACAAAAAATATCATGGCACCCGGCTCACTGTAATCAGTCTTTATTATGCCACAGTAAATTATTAGTAATCTACTTTGCATGGTGCTCCATTTTGCCAATTTTATGACTTATTAGACAGGCGCCTGTATAACACTTAGAATTCACTTTAAAAGCAAGCCAAGAGCTGGGGAAAACATTTTAAACAATGAAGTGACTGTTAGCACTCTTCAGCTTTGTTGAGGTCTCACTTCACTTCCTTTTCATTTCACTAGGTTTCATTAAAACCTTTTTGAAAATGGTGGCATTATTCATACAAGACCATTTTGCTGCCTGTGGAGAACCAATCCCTTCATCCACAGAGTGAAAGATTTAAATATACAGAAGCGTGAAAGAAAGAAAAAAAGAAAAAGACTGAACATAATGAGACAAACTGCCATGGAGTTTTCAGGTAATGAATGTATTTGAGTGATGAAGTAAATCTATTGTTGTTCCTCCACACTATATGCTTTTAAATCTATGCAGACTGATCAGTAACATGTCCAGAGAAGCCATGAATCATGCTACAGTTTCACAGAAAAGTCACAGTTCTAATAATGACGTCTGAATACAACATTTGACGTGCATGTGGTGTGAAAGGATTTGTTCAGTGTCCTGGTAGCTGCCATGTGTGAGGGGGAGTGAAAATTCTGATAGGACACTGCAGCTATTTCTTGCTGCAAAGACACAGGAAATTATCAGGAAATGGAAAGGAACTGTAGGGAAAAGGACTAGGGTCTGATCACCTGGATCAGGGGTTCATAAACCTAGGAATTGACTTATAAGTGGGGTTTGTACTCTTTTTTTTTCAGTTATTTTAAAATTGATATTTTTAAATATCGGTAATACGTTGAAAACAGAATATATGTGCTACTATTTTAAAATGTTCCTGAGACTCATGTTCAGACAAGCAGTGCTAGGAGTGTACACAATGTGCGCATTTCTCCATTCTTAGTTCCTTAAAGCTGATGAGTGACTCTGACTGAGTGAAACATCAGACGTCAACAAAGACACAAAAATACACCAAAGTATTTCTTGAATATGAATTAACAAGCATGATTGTAAATACCATGTAGAGTTTTGGTTCAGTGTAAAATTAGAGTAGCCAAACGCACATCGAAGATGATGATCCCTTTTGTAAGTTTATATGTGCATGATATGGCAACAGTGGCTTAGTGGTTAGCACTGTCGCCTTGCACCTCCAGGTCCTGTGTGCATGGAGTTTGCTTGGTGGCTTTCCTCTGGGTTCTCCGCTTTCCTCCCACAGTCCAGAGACATGCAGATTAGGCTAATTGGCATTTCCAGATTGTCCGTAGGGTTTGAACGTGGACTGGAGGTCCTACCACCTTCATACTGTACAAACGGTAACAAATACAATGGTCACCACTGGTCTTCATGGTCCCTGGATGGACTACAGAGGTTGCTAGATAGATGAATAGTGATTTTAGTGTAAGTCAGCGTCTACTATAAATATTTTGTTGTTGTTGTTGTTCAACATACAGTACTGTGCAAATGTCTTGAACTACCTTTCATTCCTTTATATGAAATTTAATTAAATGATGTTGATAGAAATGAGACAGGCTGCAAAGTGCCTAAAGATATAATTAAAAATTGGTTGTTTATGTAACAACCTCATCAGCAACCTCATTTCCCCTCTTGTCTGTTCCAACCACTCAGCATTCAGCATCACCAGTATACTAATCACAGGCCTGATCATCTATCATCATCTGCACCTGTTTCTCACTGGTTCATGCCTTAAATTACATTTTTGCTTGTATAATTCATAAGCCAGTTTGTGGCATAAAAAAAGAAAAGAAAATATCTACATCTGATCAGGCACAGGGACTGAAGAAAAATGAGGACCAAAAGAATTCCTTCAGGAAGCCTGAAGAACTATTCCTCAAAACCATAATAAAAAATGCAAATAAATATAAAATATTACATCCAAATATGGTTAAGGCAGGGTGATGGCTCAATACACTTGCACAATACTGTTTGTTATTAACATATGAGTTAATGTTCAGTTGTTAAAAGTCATAAATTGTAAATCTAGACTAGAAATGTAGGATGGTTAAAGCTTGGGGAAGTGAAACATTCCTAATCTCAAATATCCCCAAAGTTTGGGAATCCCTGACCTTGATCAAAAGCTCACATCCTTTTATATTTCTAGTGAAGTTTTGCATTTTTTTTTATTTATTTGATTTCTTAGTCTAGACATTCTGATCTATAAAATTATATCTGTTCCACTGATAATACTGCAGGATATAATGTCAATATATAAAGTTATGGTCATTAGTGAAGTGAAGTTATAGTAAAATATAAAGCTGATTTATTTATTCATTTATTTCATTTTATTGTTTTAGCCAAAATCTGAGCTGCCACTTTTTTTTATTGCTTTTGCAGAAATCTGATCAGGCCATTTGCCTGTGAGTGAGGCTTCAGTAATTTTTTTCATTTGGGCAGAACTCCAGTCCCACAGCAAAACACAACAATAAAATCAAATAATCCAAATTGCTGTAAAATGAGATGAAGTATTTGGTTTGTTAATAAATAATCCTTTATGAGTATGGAAGGCTTATTAAGCTTGTCCATAACGTAACTAGACCAAAATCTAATGAGCCAAATACAGTTTCGCCAAATTGAAGTGCACATTAAATACAAATTTTGTTGTCCATAATCCACAATCCTCCTGTGGATGATGCCTGCACTTTGTTTGCAAAAAATCTATTCAATTGAATTTAGTTGATTTGCTATAAAACAAGAATTTAGAGGCAGCGAGGTCTTTTTAGGCCAGTGGTGTAAAATACCTCAACCCTGTTTTTAAGTCTTGTGTCTGCTGCTTAACCTTTATGAAAAATGTTCATTGAGTGCGTATGGGGCAGTGGGATCCGTGCCCCAGTGGTCCTCTACCAGCTCATGTTGCAATAATAAATAATAATAAAGCAGTTGAGCTAAAGGATCATTATATCACTGATCACTCAGAAGAGCCTTTTTATAGTAATAACTTATAAAAGTTATCATTTGTTGAGTGCTTCTGGGTGTTTTTTTCTCTTGCTGACAGGAAAAGAGCCACTCCTAACCACTGCGGTAAGCAGAAAAGCATTTCTGAACACACAACACATCAAATCTTGAGCAAATGGCCTGGTTATGTTATCTGTTGAGTTCGAGTGAGCCTGTTCTCTCTATAGTTTAGATTCCTGTTCTTGGCTGAAAGGAGTGGAACCAGATGATGCCTACTACTGTTGTAGCCTCAATGTTTGATGCGTTATGTGCTCGGAGATGCTTTTCTGATCAACACGGCTATAAAACGTGGGTATATGAGTTTTGCCTGTAGTAGACTTCTTGTCAACTTGAGTCAGTCTGGTTATTCTCCACTGACCTCTAACATCAACAAGGCATTTTTCCTGCAGAACTGTTTTTTACTTTTATTTTTTGTTGTTGCTTCATTCTGTGTAAACTCTAGAGACTGTTCTGTGTCCCGGTAGATCAGCAGTTTCTGAAACACTCAAGCCTGCCCATCTGGCTCTCCCAACCATGCCAAGCTCAGAGTCACTGAGATGACATTTTTCCACATTCTGGTGCTTGATGTAAAAATGTACTGAAACTCTTGACCTGTACCTGCATACATTTTATGCACTGCTGCCACATGGTTGGCTCACGATCTGCGACACATGGTACAGGTGTTCCAATTAAAGTGGCTACTGAGTGCATTTTATATATATTAGAATTTATTTTGTTTGTTTCTTTTCATGATTTTTAAGGGTCACATTATTCAGGATGAAGTTCCTTAACCTCTAAATTCCTTTTTAACTTTTGTATTATGGAAAGAAAGTCTACCACTGTATGACAGCAATGGCTTTGTCCGTATACATATATTAGCATGGATGCTAGATCGCATACATTTTACAGCACAGATAGTATATGTGAAACTCACTTGCATTAATTGCAATCACATTTGATTGATGGTCCCATGCTTAATAAACATAGTGCATCTCAGTGAAATACACTTACCGGCCACTTCATTAGATACACCTGTTCAACTGGTCTTTAACACAAATCTAATTACCCAAATTCATTGCAGTAACTCAGCGCATTTAGGCACGTAGACATGGTCAAGACCATCTGCTGAAGTTCAAACTGAGCATCAGAATGAGGACGTGAGTTGATTTAAAGAATGGTTGGTGGTGCCAATAGGGCAGGGTCTGAATATTTTTGAAACTACAGATGTACTGAGAATTTCATATAAAACCATCTCTATGGTTTACAGAAAAAAGTATGCTTTACTTGGTCTAAAAAACAGAAAATATCCAGTGAGCAGCAACTATGAGGTATGCAGATGAGCATCTCTGAATGCACAGCACGTTGACCCTTGAAGCAGATGGGCTACAGCAGGAGAAGACCACACTGAGTGCCACGCTTGTCAGCTAAGAACATGAAACTAAGGCTACAATTTGCATGAGCCTTACCAAAATTGGACAATAGAAGATTGGAAAAATGCTGCCTGGTCTGATAAGTGGTCTCGATTTCTGCTGTGACATTCAGATAGCAGGGTGAGAATTTGGCATAAAACAACATGAAAGCATCTGCCTTGTATCAGTGTTTCAGGCTCATGGAGGTAGATGTGATTTAATGGTGTGGGGAATATTTTCTTGGCACACTTTGGGCCCCCTAGTATCAATTGAGGGTCATTAAAATGAGCCTCAGCCTAGCTGAGTACTGTTGAACATGTCCATCTAATTATGTCCTCGCATCATGATGAGATTCGCATCATGGATGTTCAGCGAAAAAACTGTAGCACCTCCTTGATGCCATGATGTCAATACGGACCAGAATCTGTACGGAATGTTTCCAGCACCTTGTTGAATCTATGCCCTGAAGACTTATGGCAATTCTGAAGGCAAAAGAGGGTCCAACCCACTACTAGCAGGGTGTACCTAATAAAGTGCCCAGTGAGTGTATAAGCAGCAGTAGCTCAGGCATCAGTGATGCTGTAAAAATGGAAAATATCTAAAAAGTAAAGTCCTGACTTAAAATCTATTAAATAAATAACCAAATAAAACACCCAAATTATATACACCATGCTGTGCAACAGAATGATGACCACAGTAAATTGCAATTACCCTAAAGTCATTTGACTGCAATAGGACTGCCAGAAAGCTACAAAGACACGGAACAAATCGAAGCTATTCAGAAACCACAGTTACACACAATAAATCATACATTCTTTTTAAATTCTCTTTACTGCTCAGCAGCTGAAAAGCATCCACAAAGGAACTATAATTAAAAACGTAGTTATATTTTTGACAACCAAGACACTTCTCATTAGGCATAGGAAATTTTCTTATTATTAATTTAACTCTTTATTTGTGGCTCTGATTTCCATGTAAGAAAGAATTCAGACTGATTTGGGGATATGCTTCCATTTAAACAACCAAAGGTATTTGCTTTCTCAAAATGCCTCAAAGCTCATGATGAAAAGCATGCTTCAAGCTGTTTGCTCAAAAATGACTATCACCTTTCAACTTTCTGACATTTATTACATTTTCTTCCATTTTTTAAAAGATTAAAAATATTCTATTCAAAGCCACCTCTATCCTGTAAAAGATTTTTGATGCAGTGCTTTTCTTTTGACTCCCAGTGACTTGCTCAGCGTCATGCACTTCACAGCTCTGTGAGACATTTTTCTATGTCAGCCAGTAGAACCTGAAGAAAAACACACCCTTATTAAATAACCCTTCTCTACTAAATAATGCATGTCTCTGTTAAAAGGATTAGAATTTAAATGTCTGAGAGCAGGATGTATCTTAGCATTTTTTTATTCAGTATTAGCCAGATGTACGTAGCTCTTACGAAGAGAAGCAGCCACACCATTGCGAGCTGAAGTAGTATCTCTTTGTCTCAGTGCAGACCAGGGGGTTTTGTACTGTTCCCGATCTATCTCCAGTGGTCGAAAAAAAGTTTCTGCTTTAGAAGGGTCAAATTTCTGGCATACATTGGGCAAAGAAAACAATTATGGGGATTTTAAATGACTGTGTTTGGGTTGCGCATCAATGAAACCTTCAAGAATGGTGCTGAACCGTCAACTTTGCAGAAGAAATGTGGTTACAAAATATATGATGAATGGAGATCATTTAAACACTTGGTCAAGTTGCATCATAAACAAGTCAATAGTAGAAATCACAGCTACTTTATGTTTAATAGTGAAATTAAGTGCACTATCACGTGAACTTACAGGATTGGGATTAAACGGCTGTGAGACCATAAGAAAATCATTTGTTAGTGAGGATTTTGGAGCAATGGATTGAAAAATGGCATGTGGTCTGATGAGTTTAAATTGGCCCTATTCCAGACCGATGGGTGCATCAAGCTAAGAAGGGAAATGAGTGAAATGATGCTCCATTCATGAATAGTACACACTGTACTAGCCTCAAGAGAGGTTGGGGTCCTCCCCAAAGTATATTTTCTTTTACAGGAATAGCTGCTGGTATGAAGTCAATGGTCACTTCAGCTCACCCTTGGTTGGTTGGTTGGTTGGATGGATGGATGGATGGATGGATGGATGGATGGAAGTTATAAATAATAACATTAAATGTTAATTTTATGACACTTTATGTAATGCACAAATGTAATATGCATTGTTCCCGAATTGGCTGAAACTGAAAATCCAATTATTGCTCATTAATATTTTTTTTTCTGTTTTGCACATGCTTGCAAAATGCATCCAACATCAGACTATAGACTATATTCATAGTTGGCACTTATGTCCACATTTTACATTGATATTTACATGAGAAACCTGTTTTGAGGCAGGTTACTGAAGTACTTAAGTTGATTTTCTGTATGCACTATTAAAATGATCCCTCTAAAGTTTCCAGGTTTCCCCTAATTTTAAATAGGATCTGCACCACTGCCTTAAAACACAGGCACTTGCTTTTCAGCTTGAAAACATTAAGTTAATTTGATTTACTCTTCTATAACTAAAACATGCTGACAGCTTGAAGGAGAAGCTGATCAAGCATGCATCTTCCTCATTTGATCCTTGAAATAAGCAATGTCTCTCTTTTAAGATGCAGCAAGATCAAGAACCACTTTTATCCATTTGAATAGGATGATTCTATTAACAACGTCATTTTATGCATTTAACATTGACCTCAAATAGCATTATAGGTTTTTGATTGAAATCAAAACATTAATTTAAGCATGACTTCCAACTGTCATACAATGGCACTGGACTTAATATTGCACCATGTGGAATACTTTAACATTCAAATAAACAAATAAATGAATAAAAATGTGACCAAGGTCAGAAACTGAGACATGCCTCCATTTTGGGGGTAAACATAAGATCTTTGCAGATCTTATGCTGGATATTTAAATGTAAAAATGTCAACTGTCTCCTAAATACTGAGGCCTAAATACTGTTCTGAAAATTTCTACGAGGGACGTTCAAATCAAACCGTGCATCATTGTGCAGAATAATAGAACATAGAGAGTAAAAACTGTTATGTCTCTATCTAATTCCCTGCTACAATAATGCACTTATCCCAACTTCTGACTAGCGTTCGGATACCATCAAGGTAGAATGTTTCCTCAGTATGCTGGAGCCATGATTGGACTTCCTCCCAGGAACTCCTGTAATGGCCCATATATGTGAAAATCGCCTAGAATGAGTTCAGCACTGTACGAAGATGTGGCGATAACTCAGAGATCAGTTCCTGTAATGTGCAAGTGGTGTTCATTGTGATTGTGTGAACAGTTTCCATAGGCAGATCTGTCTTTTCTTCAAGTTGGCATCCTTCAATTTTCAAGGATCGGGATTCCATTTGCTGAATGTTCACAGGAACAACTGTAGCGGGCACCTTGGGCCAAGATTATCTTTCACCTTTTAAATGTTTTACTGCAGCTTAGAATCTCATCATCCTACTGTGTGTGAAATTTTCTAGAAATGTCAATCATTTTTATGCCTTCATATGTCCCAGTTTGACTTGAACGCCCTCATATAAATGATAATACAACACTATGTGAAGATTTACATCTCAACTACAGGTACATCAGATGAAGCTTGGTTGTTAACTGTTAGGATGTTGGCACGAATCTAGGGCTGAAACGATTCCTCGAGTAACTCGAGTAATTCGATTACAAAAAATGATCGAGGCAATGTTATGTTTTTGCGCAATTATTTGTTTGGTGTGACAGCGCGCTTCCGGATACAAGCCGCCAGTAAACACAGAGGAAGAAGAAGCGCTTATACGTCACCCACAAAGTGGAGGGAGACGTAAACAGTTAGCTGTGTATTGATTTGAAGGAGCGTTCTGTTGCGGGCTTCCAAATGGGAGGGAGCGATAAAATTATCAGCGAGCCAAGAGAAGAAGAAACCAGGAAGAGAAAACGACAGAAATGGTCAGTAAAGGCTTATGTTATGTCTGAGATATAGATTTTGAAACTTTTAGTTCTAAAAGTTAAGTTGCACAGCTTAGTGTTTTTGTATAATTATTTATTTTAATGTGTGCCTTAGTTTTTTTGATACTTAAAGTCATTTGAAATACCTTTTTTTAGTTTTTGCATCTGAGAAAAGGCTTTAAAATAAGAATGTATGACACTGTAATGCACTTAATTCATCTCAGACAACTTTACGCTATTCCTTGTATTGTGAATAATGACAAAGTTTATGTTTGATACAATGCTGAATGCATTTAAAAAATAAAAGTAAATTTTTCTAAAAAGAAATCCAATTAATCATTGTTTCTCTTTTATATTTTACATTGCTGTTTAATTAAGTACATTTTATCCGATTACTCGATTAATCGATTAAATTTTTGGTAGAATACTCGATTACTAAAATATTCCATATCTACAGCCCTACACAAATCGGATAAAATGTTAAGACATGATCTTAAAATTCCCCTTATATATAAAAGCAAACTTGCTTTTAACAAAAGCCATTTGTTGGTGATAGTCATACTGCCTAGGTAAAAAAGGGTCAAAAGTACACTACGATAATTATAGTTAGAGTAGTGTGGAAATTAAATAAATCAACTGGAGGACGATGCTGTCTCACAACACTAATGGCCAGAAATCACACATTACACTTTAGGTTGGCTTAAAGTAGCAGATCGATTTAAAAATGTCATGCAAACAAGGTCATTGTGGTATAAATTGTGCATACTGTGCCAACATACAGTACATGTGCTGGCTGCAGAGGCAACAAATTGAAATCCTTTGCCTTAATTTAACTAATTCCGGAGTATTTTCCTCTTGCCTCCTTCGATTTGTCAATTGGATTGAAAAACTATTTTAACAAAAAAATAGTATTGATATTGCAAATTCCAGTCTTTTCATTTGAAAGGAACAAACAAACAGCAATTGCTCCATTGAGACTTGGTTCATAGCAGCAAAATATATATCTGCCAATACTTTGTTTTCAGTCCAGCTGAGCTTAGATCCAATTATGCGCAGGCAACAAAAGAAGCTTAGAGAGACTATTTACTGTTTCTTACTTTTATCTTTTTATATTTATATTTTTTCCCTTTTTATACCTCTATCTTCTTCCATATCATGAACCACAAACAAAAGGCACCAGAACTAGGTCAGATTGTTCACCTAAATTTTAAGCACCGAAATATTAAAGGAAAATATTACTGATGAGAATGATAACTGTTGCAGAATGATAACTAAAACGTATTGTAGGCTGCATTTAAATCGGGTTGTGTTCACTGTTTTTATGAGAAGAAGTTATATCAAGGTGAAGTTCAAATAAAAGAAAACTAGCAAGAACACATATGATAACATCCCACCAAATTACTGAAAGTAAGTGAAGACCAGTGTTGGGTGTAACGCGATACAAAGTAGAGTAACCCCTATCTCACCTATGCGGTTTGACTATGCGAGGACCGACGGCCGGAAAGATGGAAACCTAATCACAGCACCCAAACTCGCTGTGAATCATGATGAACCGTACTTGAGATACAGTAGGGGTATGTAAGTGAGATAGGGGTATTAGTAGTTAACAGACTATGGACCAAACTTTGCTGAGTGATGATGGTAGAGTAATTATAAAGGTCTTGACTAAAACAACATGCATGAGGAATCACAAAGGAATTTTCATTTTCGGCAATGGAAAAGTACTCGAACTAGTTACTTTTATCAGAAAGTAACACTGTAATGTAACTGATTACTTTTTGAAGACAGTAATTTTGTAATGTAATTAGTTACTTTAAAAAGTAACTTCCCCCAACACTGGTGAAGACCTACAGTACTATATACATAAATGCACTAGAGTAATGTTACACCCACCCACCAGCCACCTCGTCCTACATCCTACGACAGCTACTAACCAGGGAGGATTGAGGATAGAATGTGCTTTCTTCAAGAGATATGAAACTAGCCAACAGGAACAAATCAAATAAATATTTTTGCTTATGTTGTATCACACACTTAGAGGAAAGCATTATCAGGCCAGTGTCGCTGTGATTGGCACAGAACACAAAATGTGCCAACTTTCCACCCAGAGAACACAACCAGTTTGGCTGGTATGGTTCTTAAAAAAAAAAAAAAAAGGGCATCTGTGGCATTTACAGGATTCAAACTTTTCAACTCAATTGGTGAATTTCTTTTAGATCGTTCCACACTAAAATCCCATGGTACCAATTTTGTCTACAACCACTACCCCATGGACTCTTAACACACCCGAATTTGTAGCAACAATAAAAGCCTACTTGTCTGTCATATTGTCTTTATCATGGACTTCATTTTAACGAGGCATGCTATTACTACACGGATCAGACAAGAGAGGGTGAATGAAAATAAAAATGTTGATGATACTCTATGAAACTGTTTTCCTTTCTCAGTGAGCTACCACTAGCTAAACCTAAGCATGTACTGTACATAAATGCATGTGACTGGCCACAAGAAGAGGATCTGTTACAAAATGAAAACATTGGTTTAAAAGACTGAAGTCATTTAAATAGAGCATTTTTTTTTTCTTTTTAAACAAATTTATCTTATTTATTACAGTTGTTTTTCTCCGCATGTCTCAGTCTAAATACTTAGCCGAGTCTGCATCCAAACCATGGTCCACCAGTTAAAGACTTTGTTTGGTCATCCCATAAATGCAGTGAGCATTTGTAAAGCAAACTGGCATTTCATATAAAAATGATTTAAATGTAATTTAATGAATTATTAATTTACATTTATGAAAACCTAAATATAGGTTACTTGAGAAATTAGAAAAAAAATAGTCTAAGCTTTGGAAATTGGGTTGTACAGTATTATTGCTGCAATAACTAGTTACTAAGAATTTTTGCAAATAATTTTAGAATTAAAAATGCGTTAAATAAATTATTCAGCATTTTGGACAAAATACTTTGACTAAAGCTAAATCCAAATTTGCTGTTAAAATGAGCACTGGGAATTGGTTTGTTTCCTAACAAAACCAACCACAGGCAGTAAATGGCTATGGGTTAATCACAGGGCAGGATTGTAGACAGGTTTTTCCTTTTATATAATGGAGAGACATCTTATTGGGTTAATAGTTACTAAGGTCAATTCTGCTATACTGCAGCGTGACGTGCTGTTTGGAGAAATTAATATACTGAGGCGACCTCTATCTGAGAGAACTCCCCTTTCTGTGTCTCTTAACATTACTGCTTGATCGGTGTCTGACTGTTTTACCATCAGCAAAGACAAAATCGATAGTGACTTCTGGCCATGGATCCAACTTCACACCCCCAATCTTGTGCTCTGCTGCCATTTGCAATTGTTGTGCAGGGCTCATAATGGTCGACAGAGTGACTGTAGCTGCACTTGTTGGAAAAAGCAAAAGTCGAAATGACTCGTCGAACAGTCGAAACTGTTCAGGCATGAGGCATAATAACACACTGCTGATATGGTGAGGCATCAATTACTGTCAGACTGGGAATGAATGACAACATCAGTGCTATTTATGCACCCCAGCAGCCTTTTAAGCCACTACTTCAGCATGACAAGACATTAATTCATCAACCACAGCAATGACACTGGTTAGAAAGAGAGCAACCCCTCTATTTTCCTTTTACTCAACGCAACCCCTCATTCTCTCTGTGTGTGGCCAGAGAAGTCCATGTTCTGAAACATGCATTTTTAACAGGAGCTTTGTGGCGTGGGATGCATGATTTATTCATGCCGTTTGCTCGCCAGTTCTACTTGATGTCTGAGTGCTGTGGCTCCATTAGTGACAAGGAAGCCTGGACTGCTCAGAAGGGAGCAAAGAGGCAGGACATCACATAAAAACCAGCACCAATCCTGCAACTTGGGTGGGAGCGTAACATAAATCCTTACAGAACAGAAATCAGCCCTGGTCACTGCTAGGAAGGGGTCGAAGAAATATATACCAAGCCTCTTCCCAAGACACTCCTACTTGTTTTATACCACAACTTAAATAATAAGAAGAAAAGCACCTGGTGCCCAAATGATGGGGTCTGCAGGCAACCTCAGACATGTCCAGCTCAAATCCTTTGGGTATACTTCCTCCCTACATGTTTCTTCATGAAACAGAATCAGCATTGAGACTTAAGAATCCTTTCCTGCTTCCTTCTGAAGAAACTCAGCATCCACCTCTAACCTCTTGAGATTCACTTCAAATAAATCTCAAGGTGCCAATGAGCAGTGAGCCAGATCCTGCCTCTGCCTGCCTTTTTCATTCTGCTCCTCCCTGTGAACACCTCCACATTTTATTAGAATCCCTGCTCCTGAAGCAACACATTATCCATTTCCAGGTCAGGTAGGTGGCACTTCCAAAACAACTGCTAATAAAGTTCTACTTTTTATGTTGGTCCCACATTTTGAGACTGAATATGTCATCAAGAGCTTGGTATGTTTGCTTTATTTGTACCATCCACTGCCTACCTGCAGTCTAGATGAACTCGGCTCAGACAGAGCTCAGTCCTTGATTGGGGATTATTGATCAATGGCAGTGTCAACACTCTTGTTTAAATGAGATTGGAAGCTTTTTTTCGGTCAGCAATTTGTTGTCCATAGTGCCGACAATTGAAAAAGTATTATCCGCTATTAATGCGTTGGGATTGAGTCATGCTCTCATTACTCAGTTATAATCCTCAAAGTGCACTCTGAGACCCACCTCAGACCCACACAGCCTGCATTACTGGTCTTCTGCCTCCTTTAACAAAATCCTTGTTGGCAACAAAGTAAAGTGGTCTGAATGTGTAAGTTATTTAAGCTTTTAGACAGTATGTGGTGTAAGTCTACAAAACTACAAACTCATATGAAAATTTGTTTGTCCTTGGTGTTGCACTTTCTTTCTTTGTCTTTATTTAAATTTAAATGTTAACATTCCTAGTTTTAAATATGGTTCATTGAACATTTTGGAATAGTTGTAAGATGTACTGCTGTAACAACAAAAAAAAATGACTACATAACTACACTACATCATCTGTCTACTCTTTATACAAATAATTTGTTTAACTAGTACCAAAAAAATGTGGTATTGTAGCACATGTTATTACTATTACACAGGACATTACTAAAAGCTGACATTTATAAAAGCATAACACATAACAAGCAAAACCCATTAATTTCATTCAATGGTAGAAAAAGTACAAAAAAGTATGTACTTAAATGTAAGCGTTAAAGTTTGTACTGAATTTAAGTATAAAAAGTACTTATTTTAAATGATGAAAAGGCCTGGTTAATATTTAACAACCAACTTTGAATAATTGAAGTAAAAAAAAAAACTGTAAGTGTAAAACTTGTAAAAAAAAAACTGTAACTACTTTAAAAATCTAATTTACAAAATGAAACCAGCTGAAATGGAAAATTCATCCAATTCAGCTATAGTACGTCTTTGAAATTTTAAATTCAATTTAACATCTTTTTAAATGGAGGCAAATGAGACACCATATTCTTTATGAATCAGTCAACAAACTCCAACAAAATAATCAAAATCACATTGAAAACAGAAGGAATAAATCTATTTTAGAGAACAAATATTTAATTTTTATAATGGTTTAGTAAAGTACAAATCTTTCAAAATGGAAAAAATGAACTTGTTTTAGAGAATAAATATTAATTTTAATAATGCTTTAGTAAAGTACAAATCTTCCAAAATGGAAGGAAAAGACTTATTTTAGAGAACAAATATTTAAATGTAATAATGCTTTAGTTAAGTACAAATCTTCCAAAATAGTCCTTTAAGCTACAATTTGCAAGTTTTAAAAATCAAGCTTGAGCCAAAAATCAATGGACTCTACTCCGCCCAGCCCTTCTTCCTCTTGCTCTGCTAAGCTCTGCCCAGGGATTCTCCTACCTCGTGAACCCTTACACATGATGCAACATCCCTGCTTTCTCCTCCTGTCTGGAAGTAGTGTATATTATGATGTAGCCATTACATTTAGTGCAATATATGCAGTTCACATTAAACGGTAAGATGAAGACACTCTGTAAGGATACCAAATGGGCAGTACTTTTCATATTTAGCAAAGTACATGCAGGGCTTTAGCATTAAGCCCTAAAATTGCATTAAAAAGCACTTAATGTAAAAAAAAATACATGCATAAAAAATTACATTCAAAAGTTTTAGATAACTTTGAAGGAAAAAAATATATATTACCGGTTTATTTTTAATATACTGTATATACTGTTCAAAACACTTAGTTCTAGTTTGACTTGAACCACACACAAACACATACTGTACAAGTGGCATTCAAGTTTAACTGAATATATGTGTTACCATAATTCTTTGAGCAGTATATATAATTAATAACTTAGAAATTACCATAATGCTGGATGTTTGTACAGTGTACAGGAGTTAAAATTAGAGCAGAAAAAGTACTTTTTTTAAAAGTCACAAACCTCTGGCAAAGTGTATTGAAAATTCTGGAAGATTGGTAAAAAAAAAAAATTCCCAGGAATTCCACACTCTTAAAAAAGAGCTGAAGCTGTTATACTGTAGCTGCAAAGGGTGGGCCAACATCATACTGTAATAAACCCTATGGATTAAGAATTGGAATATATTCATATGCATGTGAAGGCAGGCGAGCGAATACTTTCGGCAATATAATATACTATATACAGTATAGTATCTGTGGTTAGTCATGTATGGCATTAAAAATGATAGAAATTATATTTAAAAAGCATTAAAAAGCATTGAATTAGATTTACTGATACTTGTGGAAACCCTGAAGTAGCAGTGTAATGAATTACAATTTCATTCATCTATTGAAGTTTACATAATGAGAGTTTGGAGATGGAGACTTCATAACCAAACGCTTATACTTAGAGTGAAAGTGAACATTCTGTCATGATTAAATTTACAACTTACCAGTCAAGCAGAAATAATGCCAAATTGGCATCCATTTAGAAATTCCTCTTCTCTCTTAACTCTCTCCATCTGTTGAAAGTGGACTGATATAAATTCTTGATCTAAATCAAATTTTGTTGTTTGTGGGTTTAAAAAAAATTTTTTTTTCTTCTTTTCTTTAAAACTCTTTCTTTTCTCGCCGTTTTTTTTGTATACACACACTTTCATCTTTTATTGGTATCAGGAGCTTGCTAGCCTGCGAGTCAGTCATACAAGATCATGTTCGAACCATGAACCATGAACCCTTGAGGCAGCAACGCTCTATACTTTCTGTAAAATATGAGCAATCTATATCTGTCTATCAGCATATGGATTTAAAACAATGTCTTAACTTCTTCCACATAGTATGTAATATCTAACAAAAGTAATTGCGAAGAGGTCCTAGAGATCATCATACCGAAATGTTTTTATGCTCATCCACAGCTCTGTACAATGTGATTGGTATCGAACGCCTGTATCTATGTAGAAAAGTCTTTGTGTGGAGAAAAAAAAAGTTCAATTCTCACTTTAGTTTTTCCCGATATTCTGATGACTCATGTTCATTACCAAAAAGTCTGCGAAAGATTTTTGAATGCTTATGAAATACTTCGGATCAATAAGAATTCTTTCCCTCTGTGTCATACCTAAACAGCTGCCTTTAAAAGTTGTTGTGAGTAATGCTTAAGCAATCCTTACGAATGCTGCAAAACCATATCCGTGGCATACAAATTCAGTTTCTATAAATATATTTATTTCTTTTTCTGCACCCATGCAGAGCGAAAGAAATCTAACTTGTCTATCCTGGGAGCAGAATACGTTTTGGTGTTGGCCATTATTTTCACTGTGCACCCTAGTCATTAGGTACACTTCAGTTATTTATTTAACTCCCACGCTATTGTGATATGCTGAGTATTAGTTTGATGGTATTATGGCTGTTGTGGCTGCAGCAAATAAAGCTTGCTTGTCTGCCATGGACACACTCACTCACACACACACACACACACACACACATACACACACTTGTGGGGTGTAGTGAAATGCCACAATCTGTATCCATTTAGTGTCCAAATATCTGTATGTGTATCTGTTTTCCGATTTAAGACGAAATAGATGTGGCCTCAGAAAGATGCTCATGCAGTTATTTTAATGCCTGTGATATTTTCTATTCTATATTGTATATTTTCAAAGAAATTCAGTTGATTCTATTATCCGAAATGTAAACAAACTGGAAGCATAACTTCTACTACCAAATACTACCATGACCCTGACAAGGATAAATGAATAAACACTGTAATTGCATCATTCACATTCATGTTATAGGCTGTTTCCCTCTTTTGTCCCACAAGCTCCACAGCTGACCTCCGCATACCGTCTTATGACTGAGCAGTTGTGCAGATGTAACTAAAAGATGTCTGGCTGGTGGATGTATAAAAATGAATACTGTAAATGCCCACACACCATCTCCATATACCCACACACATATAGAGTTCTGCCCAAATACTGCTCAAATATGCTAAAATGGTATTGTATTGATAAAAAAAAAAAAACATTTAGAAACATTTATCAGACTTTTTTTTAGCTATTTCTAAAATATATATCATATTTAGCATGGCTCTTGTGTCTGCTCTTGTGTCTGACCTTAAGCAGGCATATAATTTTACTTAAAAACAATGTATTTTAAGTGCAAATGGTTCAAATTAAATATACTCAAAAAATCACAAATCCTTCCATGATATTACTGAAATGTCGACTATATTTCATTTTTAATTTGGTAAGGGTTTCCTAATGGCTGGCATACAATCAAATGCAAATAACAACACATCTTTGAATAACACCAGAATTCCACTGCCCTCTGTCGTTCTCATAGATAATGTGAGATATTGGCAAAGAAAGAAATGAACTTGACACTTCTTAAATAAATAAGTATATTTCCTCTGGCTGAACTGTACACTCTCAACCCTGAAGCATGTAGCATTCTCTGTGGTGCAGTTACCGACTAAGTAATCACGGAAACGGGAGATGTAGCTAATAAAATCCTTAGTGTATCTTTGAGCAGCAAACATGGTGTTTATGTTTAATGGTAAAACATGAAGCTAGGCTTTTTAATCAGAAGCCTTGTAGCAGTAGAAATACTAGGGGAGAAATGAGAGCTGCCTATGCCAAAGTTTATATATTCTACACATACACTTAGTGACTACAGCAACGCTGCATTTAGAAAGCTTATAAATGACTAGATTTATAACATTTATTAGTCTAAAATAGACCTGAGTCTAAGCCTGCACTCATATTACAAGGTTGTTGTGACAAACATATTTTCTTGCCCTATGTGATACAAATCTGATCTTCTTTTTTTTCAGAACTGTGGAGGCACAAACATCTGATCCTGGATTCAGACCTGAGTCACTTTCTATATCATGTGGTCCTCTATCTGATTTAGACTTAGATTGGAATTCATGTAGCTTTCCCCAACAAGTATGTGCATATCACAGTCATCGCCATCATCCAGTGTCAACAGCACAGCAAAACAACAAGAAGATAACAACAGCAGTCACTATGTTCAGGGGAAGGATGAAGAAATGGATGATTTACTTGATATTTCCAGCTAAACTGGAAGAAACCAAACAAAACTGAGTACTGTAGAGAAACAACTGCCCAAGAATAAAAAATAAAAAAAAAAGTAGTATTATCAGATGATGTTTCACTTCCTTCTTTGTTTCCAGCAAATAGTTTACATACACTACCGTTCAAAAGTTTTAGAACACTTTCTAACTCCATGATGGTTCCTGATTTTTATTTCTTTCTACATT
>JAQMYG010000007.1:9404217-9417927 GCA_030014215.1 Clariallabes teugelsi
GAAGTAACCTACCTTGTAAATGATCAGAAAGAAGCAGAGAGAAAAAAATAATAAACCCTCTCACATCTATGCACAAAGGGTGACAAAAGGCAAAAGGAAAGTAATTCATATGCATGGTTAATGAGATTGTTTTGGTATGATAGTGATTCTGTAAGAATGATGCTTTGATGCTGTGCAGTGGCAAAGTGCAGAGAACAAAAAGCGTGAGTCCTTTTCTATTTAAAGTATGTACAGTATATAAAGAATGTGTTTGTGTGTGTATACAGTCATGTTCAAAAGTTTGCGTAAAAACACTGATCATAGTGGGCCTTACAAATACATCCTCAGTCAAACAACAGCATTTTTTGTAACCATCTCATTATTTATTTAATAAAAAAATTAGCAAAAAAAGAAAAAAAATGTAAACAATACTAAGTACTCCTTATTGCTTCTACAAATGGTAAGAGGGTTGCTGCACATCAATCTGGAAAGTCCAATACAACCATTTCCAAACAATTTGGAGTTCAACATTTTACACTGAGAAAGATTATTCACAAGTGGAAAACGTATAAGACAGTTGCCAATCTCTCTTGGAATGAACGTCTCAGCACATTGACCCTAAGGTCAGTCCGTGCTAAGAGTCAATATGTTTTTTTTTTTTTTTTAAAGCTAAGCAAAGAGCCTACAGGCATCTCTGAGCATATTAAATGTTAAAGTCCATGCCAGAACAATTAGTCAAAGTCAGATCTTAATCCAATTGAAATGCTGTGTCAGGTCCTTAAGAGAGCTGTGCACAAAGAATAACCAAAAACCTTAATGAATTAAAAAATTTATGCTGTACAGATGAATGGCCAGAATTCCTCCACAACAATGTGAAAGATTGATAAAGTTATACAGGAAACTATTACTTGTAGTAATTCAACCATGGTGGTATTGGACAGATGTTTTTTTTATTTTTGCCTTCATTTATGTTAAATAATCAAGTCCGATATGATCAGATAATTTTTATTATGTTTTTACACAAAGAAATCATTAATTTCTCATTAATCAATTAAAAGAGGGGGTATTTACCTTCGAACATGACTGTATACACCTGTAGATAAACCTGTAATTCCACGGTCTTTCCTAATTTTTATTCATTTCTGCATTGTAAAACAAATGCTGAAGGCATCCAAAATATGCAATAATCTTAATTATTGATTAAGTGTCTGCTACTGTACATACTGTATGCTTATACTCTGTAAAGCCTTCATAACGGCTCTAATGTGAGGTTCTAAAAATAGTCATTTTTGAGGCTTAATGAACTTCTTCTCTGCAGCAGAGGTAAGTTTTGGTCTTCTCCTTATTTGGTTTAGGCTTTACGGGCATGGTCTTCAGGATGGCCAGTCTCATCGTGGTGCTTGATTGGTTTTGCAAATGCACTTGACAATAATGTTCTTGCAAGATCTATTTCAAGACAGCTAACTTTGTATCCTAAAATAACAACTGAATGTTGTTGTTGTTCTTGTTACTTAATTACCTGATTACATATGTTTTATTTCACAGATTTGAAATCTCCAGTATTATTCTAGAATGTAGAAAAATTTTATAGAGTCTTATATAGAGTATATATACAGTATGTTTAATTGCTATCATTTCTATAACTTCATCAAACTGGTTACTTTCTCGACTCAGGACAAATTAAAGTGGCCAATATTGTTTCCATTTTTATGCTTAAAAATTCATACCTTACATTGAATACTGACATTTAACACTAAACAGCTGCGTGGATTTGTCTATACTAGTGCTATAACTAAAGAAATATTCTAACATTTTTATTATTATTATTTTATTTCTCACTCTCCCAATTTTTAAAAGTTTTCAGGTACACCAAAGTGAGTCACTCTTTCAAAATACATGCTTTTCTAAATTGACAGGTATGAATGTACTCAAAGGAAAACCCAGTTTTCATAGATATACTAATTATCTAACTGCAGCAAAATAAATGTCTCACTGAGTTTTAACTACATGAGACAAGAGTAGCAATGGTTTGCAACTGTATGAAGCACTGTATGAGAGGCAGTGGATATTGGTATTCAACTGGCCATGGACAGAGAACTGTAAAGTCTGGGCAGAGCAGAAAACTGAGTGTGAATCATTACATACCCTTGGGGCTTTAGCAGCACCCACTCGGTCTTGCCGGACATGAGGAGAGCAAACAAACATCAGCAGCCCTGAAGAAAATAGCTGGGGAACGATGGAGGGTTCAGTTCTCATGGCGGTGAGTAAGTATTTAAGAGGTGCCATATCTGCTCCAAGACTATTGCTAAGAGAATCAGACAGACAGCTAGCACAAAGACACAAATACACTCCAATATCCTGCTATAAACTGCTATTCTCAGATGGCACATATTGCTTATACTGTTCCATAATAATTTTGAAAATGCTTTTTGCCATAGCTCATGCATATATTCTCTTTTTAGAAGATATTTCTGTTTGAGGAGAGATTTCTAACCTGATATAAGATAATCCATTGTGTATATATATTTCTTAGGGAAAATATCTCACAATTTGCTCTCCCGTCATCCAGTAATAGCGTTGCCTTTTTTGGCTGCTTTTATGGCAGAGCGAATCGTGCCTGGATTCAAGTTAGATATCAATAGTGCAGACTTCCTTTTGTTTGAGAAACAGTATTGTATGCCAGATAAAAGTAGCTTTACGGGGATATATTTTCTCCCTGAATGCACAACGCCTTAGGAACTCCGTACGAATAGCAAGCATTCAGTGACAATTCTGTAGCCCCTTTAATTCATAAATAAAGGCAGAGATTAGTGTGTGTAAGAAAAGAAACCAGTGTAAGTAAATTGAGTATATGTACCATAAAAAATAGCGAAGGGTGTCTATTTGATTAAAATATAAAACATATTAAGGGGGAAAATATAAGCAAAAAAGTACAATACTACACACAGTCATACACACATAAATATAACATACAGTTGAAATTGGAAGTTTACATACACCTTTGCCAAATACATTTCAACTGTTTTTCACAATAACTGACATTTCATCCTGGTTACCATTCCCTTAGGTCAGTTAGGATCACTACACTAGTCTATATTAAGATGAAATGTGAAATGTCAGAATAATAGTTGAGAGAAAGATTTTTTTTTTTTATCATTTGAACAAATTCCTAGTGGGTAAGAAGTTTGCCTACACTTAATTAGTATTTGGTAATATTGGCTTTAAATTCTGTAACTTGGGTCAAATAGACCCGGCATAGCTGCGTCAGGTTTGTAGGCCTCCTTGCTCACACACTCTTTTTCAGTTCTTCTGGTCAGCTTTATGGTGTGTACAGCATTTAGCTACAACTCATTTTCCATTTGGAAGGCACTTTTGCAACCAAGCTTTAACTCCCTGGCTGATGTTTTGGAGATGTTTTGTTTCAATATATCCAAATAATCTTCCTTCCTTCATGATGCCATCTATTTTGTGAAATGCACCAGTCCCTCTTGTACCAAAGCACCCCACAACATGATGCCGCCAGTCCCATGTTTTACAGTTGGAATCGTGATCTTAAGCTTGCAAGCCTCGTCCCTTTTTGCTTCAGACACCAATGGGCATTATGGCCAAACAGTTCCACCAGAACAACATATACTGTAGATGCTTCTGTACCTGTTTCCTCAAGTGTCTTCACAGGGTTCTGAGTCTTCGACAGTGCCTTTACTGTTGTTCTGAGTTTGATTTGTACTTATATTATGCATGCGATTTGTACCAAAGTACTTGTCACCTTCCTAAGTGATATGATGCTTGCATGGTCCCATGGTGTTCACACTTGCATAATATTGTTTGTACAGATGAAGGCATTACCTTTAACAATTTGGAAATTGTTCTCAACATTAAATATTGAAGACTTGTGGAGTTCCACATCTTTTTTTTCTGAGATCTTGGCAGATAAGCTTTTGATTTTCCCATAAAGGCCATTTAAGCCAAAGAAACATCCACATGTACAACCCCCTGTTGACTTGAGTGATGTCAATGAGCCTATTAGAAGCTTCTAAAACCATAACATTATTTTCAAGCTGTTTAAAGGTACAGTGAAGAGAGTATTTGTAAACTTCTGACCCACTGGAATTGTGATATACAGTAGTGAATCCCCGGCCCAACGGGAGATTTTTTAATAGACTTATTCAACCTAATTTTAGGATGAAGAGACATACCAAGATTGTCTAAAGTTTGTGTAGATCTTTTTATTCTACCTCTTTTAAATGTTTATGCAGTTGCTGTAGTTACTGCTGCATGCCAAGGATGGCTTGGGCAATTTTAATTCATTATTATGACGTGATATCAGGGAGCTTAGTAGTTAGCACTGTCGACTTGCACCTATTTCCACCTATGCGTGCCTGTAGTTTGCGTGTTCTCCCTGTGCTTGGTGGGTTTCCTTCCACAATCCAAAGACATGCAGATTAAGCTAACTGGCTTTCCCTAGATTGCGCTGTAGTGTGCGAATGAGTGAGCGTATGAGTGTGTGCCTTGCGATGGATTGGTACCCCATACAGTAGAGTGTAACCCGCCTCGTGCCCTAAGTCTCCTGGGATAGGCTTAAGGCCCCCCTCGTGACCAGGATAAAGTGGTTTTGATGATGATGATATTGCATTAGATTTTGTTTTCCTTTAAACCATTTTAGCTTTTCAACAGTTGTAGTTTTGTAATTTCTAGACAGAAGCTTTATTCAAGCAGTAGTAGTTTCTCAGTGTGAGTCTGTAATGAAATATTTGCATGTCTCCCCTGTGACAAAGCACTTTTAACCAGATGGCTATGAATTAAGGCAAAACAAGAATGTTTCCAGCAGGTTTGTTATTGAGCAAACCCAGATTTTTGCATATGACATATGGTATAATCTTCAAGTTTCATGATATTGTGGAATATGTGATTTTTCATTAATTCATTCATCTCCTGTACCACAGGAGACTTTGTGGATGAGGCAGGGTACACCCTGGACAGGGTGCCAGTCCATCGCAGGACACACACACACACACACACACTACAGGCAATTTGAGAACACCAGTTAACCTAATCTTCATGTCTTTGGACTGTGGGAGGAAACCCACCAAAACAGAGACAACATGCAAAATCCACACCCACAAACCCAAGGCGAGCATCAAACCCCCGAGAGCTAACAACTATGCCACTGTGCTGCTTGAGAACTATATTTGAACATATAGTTTTTATATTGTCGTAGTTTTCTGAATGTGGCTTCTTTTTAAAGGTTGCCTTAAAACTTTAAATGAATCTTAAATCCCTTATCAATATCATGGGTGTGTTGAGAAAATAGAAAACTGGCAGAGAATGCTGATGTGTGACTAAAAATAAAGACTTTACAGTTACAAACCCGGAGCAGGACCAAGGAGGTAATTTACACTGGTAGCATTACTGACTGGTGAGCCCGTTTATCACTCCACTTCCAAGTCATACTTGGTTTAATAACTTTAAGTTATTTTTTTAAGTTCTCTAATAAAATCAGTACGCCTTGGCAACTTGGGTGCTAGACTATACGGTTTCCCAATGTTGGCCTGAGGATTAGTCTATCCTCTGGTGGGAATTGGTTCATTCCCAAGATTTCTTCTTCCCTAGCTTTATCCTAGAGGGATTTCCCTTTACTTTTGCTCACTGGAGGTTAGGTCACCAAAGACTTTAAAGCTGCTTTGAGACTATCATTAAAATATGCGCAGTTCTAAATAATAAAAAAAAATTACACTTCATTTTTTTCCTCTGTGATTTAAAGAGCCAAGACTTTTTGTCTCAGTCATGAGTATAAACCTTGCAGTTGTTCCCGGAGAGTTCAGTGCAAAAGCTGTGCTACAGTACTGCATGTGCTATAACGTCCTTCTCTTTAAACAGAAAAATCATCCTGACATGATGATTATGCCTGAAACCAATCTCAATTTTTAGATCTGTTATTTTTCTTTTTCAAATCTGATTACATTCGGGCCTGTTTCTAGGCAGTTATCGAAGTTTTCCGTTCCCGAAGTTAGTGCCTTAATGTTCCTTTCCAGTACCGCAAATTCTTTGCTCAGCATTTGCCGCTCCTAGTCCTTCCTCTTCAGATGCCAGTTACCAAAGTGCGCTCAAAATAAATTAGAAAGCAAACTTTCATCATGCATTCATCTTCAGTAATTGCTTTATTCTGGTCAGGTTTAGTGTGAATCCAGAGCCAATCCCACAAGTACTGGGAGCAAAGGAAGAGAATTTAACACCGCCAATCTATGCAGTTTTGTCTATGCAGTTTTGGATGGTGGGAGGAAACCGGAGCACCCAGAGGAAACCAATGCTCACACAGGGACGCATAGGCAGTAACCAGAGCTCAGGATCGAACAGTGGCGCTTGGAGCTGTGAGGCATCGAAAAGCAAACTTAACCATTCTGTCCATTCTTTTTTGACCTCTTTCATCAACATGGCATTTCCGCCTACAGAACTGCTGCTTGCTGGATGTTTTGATTTAATCTCTCTAAATTCCAAAGCCTTTCATGAGTGAAAATCCCAGTTTCGGAAACACAAAGAAAGTTTTAGTTGTATGCAAACAGCGGTCATGTTGTGTGATCACTGAGATTACATTTTTTTGTCGTTTTGTTGTTTGATATGTAACATAATTGAAGCTCTTGGCCTGTATCTGTATGATTCTATTCACTGCATTGCTTCCACATGATTGGCTGATTGGACAATAGGAAAATGATCTGGTTTTCTCCCACAGGCATGCAGATTAGGCAAATTGACTCAAATTGCTCATAGTGTGTGAATGAGTGTGTGGGTGTGTGAGAGTCTTGCAATGAAATGGCACCCTGTCCAGGATGTACCCTGCCTTGTGCCCAGAGTATCCAGGCTTCCTTTGACCAGAATAAGTGGTATAGAAAATGAATGAATGAAAATCGATTGTCCTAATCGATTTTACTAATACACTCAGAGAAAGTTAAGGTTGATCAATACAAAAGTCTGATTCCATAAAAACCTTTCGAGTCGTTAGGGAAGAAGTGCAAAAAAAAGAAGGGTATATAAGCAGTCTTGCTTGCAGCAGATGGTTAACCAGCCAAGAAAAAAAATCTGTTCTGGAACTAATGCTGAAAACCAGGACAGAAGCAAATCTTACAGATTAATGCAGCTACTGCAGTTAGCTAGCTATCTCAGGTGAAAGGCCACTCCTATTGTCAGATCTGACAAGAATGGGCTACCTGTTTGACAAGCCATCTTTGTGTACACTAATCCAATATTCGACAGGGCCAGCTGCCTAAGAAGTCTTGTCAGCAAATTGAAGCAGTGCTCCTGTAGGCATGGATCAAGGCCTGGCACCGCACGGCCATGTTCTCAGTGCATTTGGCCAAACTCCAGGGTAATTTTCATAAGGACAAGTAAACTATGGGGCAGCACTAGACAGAGCATCCAAGACGATATCCCTGCAAGCATGAGCTCTCACTGCATGCCCCGAATACTAATGCACCCATAAAGCAAACTCACAGTCGTCTGGCCGGGCAACTTCCAGCATTCTCAAGGGTTCCTTTAGCCATTTTTAAGAGTGTTTCTGCTCTTGACATTTAAAGTACAGGAAAAAAAAAACGAAAGAAAAAAGGATCCATAAATACTGTTCTTATCTAAATCTATGGGCTTACTGGTTCTAATATCCCAACAGGACATTGCTGCATACTAACAGTTATGAACAGGTCATAAAGTCAAACATTTCTGGGTTGTTTGGCTGTGAGGCAAAAATGAGGAGAGCTGAAAAATAAACGTTTCCTCTTAAATAACCAGCACGCTTTTGACGCTTTTACCACTGCCTGGGAAACAGGAAATTAATGAATAACACAGCACAAGTAATGACTGACTATAAAAGTTGAACACATATAATCAGACGAGTTTTTTTATCGTTTCACTAAAGAAAGCAGCAATTTTCTTCATAAAAAAAAGCAGAGTGAATTAAGGCAGGATGTTTTAGGAGAGAACAGTAAAAATCCCAGGGAAATAGTCATTTTGCTATGTATGGCCTGTAATTAACTATCAAGCCCTCTGGCCCCACTCTTTGTGTTTTTATTTAATGGCACATCACATTTATTCCAACCCTTTAATTAAGTTTGCACAAAAAGGTTTAGGGTTGAGTTAGGGTTCAGGGCATGGAATTGGATATTAATTGTTAGCGGTGCTTTGCTGGTACTCTGTGCAAAATCAGTAAAGCAAACTAAGCACGAAAAGCTAAAAAGCTGCTTACTGTATATCTATACGTAGTACAGTTTTATTGGATATAATTGTCTCTAACAGTCGAAACTACTATCACATTTAACAGTACATGAATGTTGGACATTCAAAAGTATATGACTGTACAGTATTTGATGCTGAGTATCACAGTAGACTGTGTGTAAAAATGGTATCAATAGAATCTGAGATTTATTTTGAGAAATAATTGACTCAAGGCCTTCAAATGAAAACACAGAATTATTTACCGTAAACCCTTTTTTTAAAAGATTCAAAATGTTTCTCATTTAAGCACCGTTCACCCTTTCATGATTTTCACTGTGAATCGCTACGGTTTCAAAATTTGCAGCTTGCTGTGTCTCCTACACGCTCTGACGTCATTAGCTACGGCTTAGCAACAAAGTGCTAAAGGCAAAGCTTAGGCGAAATATGCTGGCACTAGGTGAAATGTATGGAAAAGCTGACAATTTGTTATGGTAAGGCCACAGATAATGAAGATTACTTAAAAATAGCTTTGGTCGATGCACTGTGAGGGTCTACGGATCCTTAGAGACAGACCTGTGATAAACAGTGCTGCGGATGGTACAGCATCATTCATATATGACATGAAATGCTCTGATTTCAAATCCGTAATCCCACCTTTATTAACAGTGAGCAGCTGAGATGATGGTGATGGTTAATAGTCAAAATTCAGCATTTTTGATAATGCATTAACCGCAACAGTAAAATTCTATCCACAAGATTTTAGCCGAATGAAATTTTGATGTCTGGATTTTTTTGTTGGACTAAGGGTTGTGTCAAGGTAGTTTCAGGAGAGTAACTTGTATAAATCTTGCATTTCCAGAACTCTTCATATATAAAGCCTACAAGTGCAGGCTTTGGTTTGTTAGATCCAGTGATTTGTGAATTGTGAAAAATATTTTTCTCTTAAGGGTTTTTTATGTAATGGATTCTTAATATGTTAAATTATAAAATAGTATTCCAGGCCACTATTGAGCTCTAAACATGCTGAAAGCTCGCTGAACATAAGACAGAAATCCAAGAAATCGAGAACATCATCTCAGGACCAGCAATACGAGCTGTACTGTACTGTAGGTGTTCTCACTCATCATCTATACCGCTTTATTCTTTATACAGGGTCGCGGGGGCCCTAGACCCTATCCCAGGAGACCTGGGGCATGATGCGGGGTACGCCAATCCATCACAGGGCACACACACCATTTACACATAACGGGTAATTTGGGAACGTCAGATAGCCTAAACTACATGTCTTTGGACTGTGGGAGGAAACTGAATTACTCGGAGGAAACCCATCAAACACAGGGAGAACATGCAAACTTCAGGCACGCAGACGGATATCGAACCTGGCAACAGTGCTAACCACTAAGCCACCATGCCGCCGCTGTACTTAAGAATCCCATCAGTGTTAGACATATTTTTCATAAACACAAGGGAACTACAGTAGTATACACAAACTCTGTTTCGAGTGCCTTAAGCAGACAAAATAGGCCCCATAAGCAACATCTGTACACTGGAGTCTAGCCCATCTTACAAAACAAAGGAGAGAGTTAAAGAGAGGTTGGCATACAGGCAACAGATTAATGTGTACTGCCTTGGGTTTTTGCTTAGTACAGGATGAGAGCAAGTAAACAATTAGAATAATTACATTTCCCGATCTGTGCTCATTTCTTAACTAGACTGCTCTAAGCTCTCTGAGTAAGCTTATTAGTGGTCACTTATTAGAAAAGGATAAGTAGCTAAGGTGCATGGTGTTGTATTTATTACCCATTTAATACCTGTAAGAGGTTCCATTTAGTTCCATTAACTTACAATGAGAGACAACAAGACAGTATTGTATAACCAGAAGAATACTGATTTAAAGCCAGCCACAGTATGAATGCTGACTGTGCCAAAGTCTCTCAAGACAGCAGAATCAGCGATGCTCTCTGGGGTGAAGAGAGACACTACTGTAAGTAATCATGGGAATCTGTAGGCTCATGTATGCTGAAGAGGGCCAACAGCATGTCCATGTTACCAGGAGATCAAAGGAAAACTCAGCTTCTTCACATCTCAATCACGAATTATACTGTACCTCACCACAAATAATTCCATTAGAACAAATAAGGATGAATAAGGATAAAATCCACAAAAGGATTTTTCAACAGTATAAACAATGTCAATTTTGATAATGACCTAAAAACATGGCGACTTATTTACCTCGGTCAGCTTTGGCACACACTTACATGTACTCAGTATATTGGAGTCCGCAGGTATTTTTCAGCAGAGAAGTTCCTCATCACTCGGTGCAGGCAGAAGACAGAGCACAGTGGACGGGAAGTCTGCAGTGGTGCATCATCAATGGGGACGTGGTACGTCAATATGAGTAACCTTGGCGACGGACCCGTGAAAAGATCTACGACCCATGGACAAGCACATGGTGGCATATTACTCCTCCAGCCATGCCTTTAATCTACTGGAGTGGCCGAGGATGCCTTTAAAAGCCAGTCAGCCATAATGGAACGTAAAGATTCAAGGCAGAAGGGTCACGTTTCTCATTGTCCAATATGAGGAATCACACTGCCGTGTCTCTCCACACACACAAATCAATGCAATCTGGCTTAAATAACATTCAGACCATAACATTTGTTACATATACAAGCACACTCATGTCTCCACGGACAGGAAATTCACATAACTATTCCAGCCGCGTATTCATATCCTGTATATGTATGACCTGTTATATCCACACGAGAAACGTTACTGTATATTGATGTTAAAATGATCCCGATTTATTCTGTTATGCTAATCATGAAAAGGACTTTCCAGGGCATTAAATTCCACTTGACATTCTTCAGCTTTTAATTTAGGTCTTAAAAATCGCATAGGCAACCGATGTTGTTCACGAATCAAAACAAACACCGGAATAATATGAAATCAAGTAATCCAACATTTTTATGACTGTGAAATATTGAATATTGCATATATTCTCTTTTATCATTGCTATATAGTGTGACATAAACATTGGCTGAAATTATACATCCTAAATAATCAGCATTTCCATCAGTTGGCATGAACTCTTTTTTTTTTTTTTTTTTTTTTTTTTTTTGCTGATCCACATCCAGCCAAATGCAAAATTAGAGTTGACAGCATTATTTGCGTCCAAGCTGTCTGGAGTCAGCAAATGTTGAAGTGAGAAAATTCTCCTGAATTAAAAAAAAAAAGCTTGTTCAAAACACGTCAGTTTCTAGACAAATGTGTGATGTCAGCACTGGTGGTGCAAATCAATATGACAGCCATGTCTTTCTCTTAGTAATGATTCTCAAGCACTTTAGCCAAGTGTCTGGCAATCATGTAAGCACAGTGTCTTATAAAGTTGTTGATTACCAACTCCATGGAGTTGTTTAAATTAACCAAGCATATACAGTACTGTAGCAGCTTACAGAACATCCTTAAAATTCCAGTTCTTAATAGTTTAGCAAAACATCAGTATGAGATACACTGGATAATTCATTACAACTTACTCAGCTAAAGTTGTATGAAAAGATGTATACAGTATGTTCCAAAAAAAAAAAACCTCCCTTTATTTCTCTACGTATATAATCCCCTGCTACACTCCCGGTGTTTTACTAGTGCTTTGATACCATGAAGGTAGAAACTGTCTGCTTCACTTCTGAATCTCTAGCCTCCCAGGAACACTTCTGATGGTCCAAACATATGGAAATCTCATGGAGTGAGGTCATGACATGATATTGCCACATCCCCAGCTGAGTTCCTTTAATGTGCAAGTGGTGTATGTGGATGATTGTGTGTAAAGTTCCCACAGACAGATGCATCTTTTTTGCAAGTTGGTGACAAGTTATCTAAGGATCAGGCGTTCCACTCACTGAACTGCAGTGGGCTCTAGGCCAACTCTGCCAGGAGATTGCACCATTCAAATGTTATACATTGAGATTTCATCACAAGTCCTTCATAGGTTAAGATTAGTGTTTATACTTTACAGCAGGTAAGGTACAGCAGGTATGGCTTGTGACCATAGATTTTGGTGGGGCAGTTCAATCTCAACAATCCCAATAATAACCTCAAACATAATAAAATATGTATCATATGTGGCTTACTGTATTCCCTAAGCTCAAAGAAAATTCTAAGGATGTCAGAGTCTCAGGCTGAAAAGTGATGCTGTGCTGGTGTTATATTACTATAGAGCACAGTGTGGTTAAATGCTCACATCTGATTGGTCAGGAGGTGTCCACTATTTTATTATACAGTATATAAGAACAGGAGGTTCTGGCTGTAATGTAAAAAAAAAAAAAGAAAAAAAAGAAGTAATATCAATGCACTCACTCTGGTATGATATTGTTACTATAGCAACAACATGCACACAGGGACTTATATGGCAGATGCTTCAAATAATCAAACACTAAAAATAGATCGATTATAAAATGGTTGTTGTTCAACCAAGTCATTCTTATTATTGTTGATCTGGTGAAAGTTTTTTTTAGGAGAGATATATTTAACATTGATGGAAGGAGTCTCGTTTGTAAGCACTGTCAGTCTCGGGTTATGCTTTTCATTTTCTATATTTTCAGGGTGAAATGACAGGTTGTGCCCATGTGTGTGTGTGTGTGTGAGAGAGAGAGAGAGAGAGAGAGAGAGAGAGAATAAGAGAGAGAGAAACTGGTGAAGGAATGACAGTTTAGGAAGAAAACTTACTGAAGGAATGACAGCTGTAATGCAGGTGAGAAAAAGAACTAACTTGTCTCTCAGACGTTCCGCATCATTAAGTCTAACTACAAACCATTAAAATCCAGACTTGTCATCTGTTAATAAATTAAACATAATCATTTGCAAATCGCTCCGGTATTAGTGGAACAACACACTCCAAACTGCACCGTTATGCTGTTATACACCTCATGCCACATAACACCCTCCGGCGTGTGTTATTTTCGTAATATGTGTTATTCCTTACTTACGGCTTAGCCTACAGTTGTCATCATTAATTATTACAGCATTACATTATCTCCACTTACCATAGTCCTGCTTCCTCTTTCCTGCTTTTTTTTTTGCTTGCTTTTTCGTTCTGGTTGCCAGAAATGTAAATTTCTTTCATTTAAAAAAAAAAAAAGAAAAGAAAAGAAAAAAAAACACTTGCTAGTGACACGGAGCAAGTATTGTTAAACATTACCCTCTGGGTAAGTTGTGCATCTTGATATGATATTTACATGGACCAACTGCGACATAACAGAAAGCTAAAAGCTAGTAACACTTGAATGTTCATGAAATAACTTACTACATATATCAATTAGAAGACCACACTTGGTGCCATTCCTGTCAGCTAAGAACAGGAAACTGAGGCTACAGGTCGCATTGGCTCACCAACGGACAACGGACAGCGGCATGGTGGTGTAGTGGTTAGCACTGTCGCCTTGCACCTCCAGGGTCTGGGTTCGATTCCCGGCCAGGCTCTGTGTGCATGGAGTTTGCATGTTCTCCCCGTGCTTGGTGGGTTTCCTCCGGGTA
>JAQMYG010000007.1:9418027-9430743 GCA_030014215.1 Clariallabes teugelsi
TTCCTGGGATAGGCTCCAGGCCCCCCGTGACCCTGAATACAGGATAAAGCGGTATAGAAGATGAATGAATGAATGAACATGGTAGGGTCAGAATTTGGCGTAAACAACATGGAAGAAAGGAGACATCCTACCTTGTATCACTAGTTCGGTCTGATGGTCATGTAACAGTGTGGTGGATATTTTCTTGGTACACGTGACACACTTTGTGGCCCCTTACTACCAATTGAGCGTCATTTAAATGATTTAAACATCCCACCTGAGTGCTGTTGATTACCATCGCCCTATGACCACAAGATAACACCAGATCTCAATCCAGTAGAGCACTTGTGGGATGTGGTGGAACAGGAGATTCGCATCATGGATGTGAAGCCGACAAATCTGCAGCAACTGCGTGATGCTACCATGTCAATATGGACCAAAATCACTAAGGAATTTTTCCTTGTTGAATATTCCACAAAGAAATAAGGAAGTTTTGATGACAAAACCCAGGACTAGCGAAATGTATCTAATGACGTACATACTACTGTATATATACAATATATATATGAGAGCGTATTTTTGTACTGAATATTAGAAAGGCTTTGAGGCAGTTATAGACATGAGTGCTGATATTTGATACCATAACCTTGAGTGTAATTGCATTTATAAAACAGTTCTACAACACCATTCATTATCAACAGATTATAGCTTGTTTGTTACTAACTGCGACTGGTGAAGTTGGCAACCAACTGTTAGTGTAATTGATAAGGTTGAAAGTAATTTTAAATTCTTAATGGACCAACGCAGCCAACAGGCAAGGAAAATAAATCTAAGACGTTTCTCTTTGTATTTCCTCTTATTCCACTTTAGAATATTAGCTAACTTCAGTGATTCTGGGGTTGAATCCCATATAGCGTTAAATGGAAAGCTAGTCTGCTATCAGAGGTGTACAATCCCACCAAATAGTGCCCTAAAACAGGGGTTGGGATTCAGCCTTGTGTTAGAAGATAGTGAGCTATCTTCTGAAGACATCACCACCATGCTGATATCCAGCACAACAGCACAACCGTTAGTGTGATATTCCTTTTATACAACAGTTCCGCAAACACCATCTACAATCTACTCGACCTCAAGTGTGATATTGCTTAATTACACCAGAGTTATAATTAAAAAAAAAACAGACATTTTGTATGTTTTGGTTTCTCATAACAACTGAAATAGCAGCCTTTTCATTTAGCTAACCTCCTAACCCAAACGCAGTTAATTAAAGCTTTATTTAGTGCTCTGTTGTTTTGCATGACTATACAGTAGACCTTACCAAAGTCTTTACTCATTTCAGCTCAATTATTATGCTCAATGTCATAAAAACAATCATTTAAAAAAATGTTTCTTTGTATATGAAATAACAGATATCTTTCAGTCAGTAAGATGAGTAGTCTTTTAAACTGAAGTATATATCACAACATAATAAAACATTTGCAACTTTCATTTGTCTTTAATATAACTGTATAATGTAGGCTATCATGACAATTACCATTAATAATAACATAAGTAGTAAGTTGTATTACATATTTATCAAGTATTCAACTATTTAAATTAACAATTAATAAATTAATTTAAATATTAAACTATATATAGACTCTAGACTATAGTTTATATACAAAACAATCAGTAGTTAATATATCACCATTCAAAACACTATACTGTATAAATACTGTAAAATGCAATGTCAATTTTATTAGCAACTACACAAAACAATAATAACATACTACAAAGTAGAGTTATCTTTCTTTTCAAGGCTTCTATAACATGCCTGAGATTTAAAAAAAATAAAAAAAAATGGCCCAAATATTCATACATACAAATATAGGCTGTTAGACAGGTGTTATCAAGAATTTCGTGAACAAAATCAGAAATAGCATCTTCTCCATTTTTTTAAGAGCGCTAGAGCTTTTTATTCCTAAACATTCCACCAACAAAACACATTAAGTCCAGGTTGATTTTATTTATAGGCTGACTGGGTTTTGATTTATTGAAGTTTGGATTAAACCCCATTCACTATAAAGGGACCAGTGAAAGAGGCTTACAGCTATAAAAACTTTAAACAAAATTAATACCTTTGATAATAACGGGTTATGATTTTCACAACTGCAGCTAAATTTAAAGTATTACAGACCCCCTGGTAATGCTTCAAAGACCTCTATAGGTCCCCAGACCCCCCGCTGAGAGACAAGGGATCAATGTTGGGAAATTACATGGCTGTCCATCCTTAGCAAGAAAAGTGTTACCTAATATCCAACATCTGTTCGATATTAATAATACTCACTCAACACTGACACGCCATGTAGACATGTTTTTTTGTGAACTTATTTTGGGTGGGTGTAGTGAAGGAAATAAAGATATTGAGCATGATGCACACGACAACTGATTAAAAGTTTCCATATCTTTATTCTGATGGATAGTCAAGAGTATAAAGAGGGAACTCACCATTAACATTTATTAAAATGTCAGAGAACAGGTCCCACTAATAGCCTACTCATGAGACTCCGGTGATTGGACCCCATGCTAAGCTCGACTAATGCTACACCAGGCAATGAAAGTCAGCAGCAATGACACTGCTCAATAGCATTGAGCTTATTGAATCAGACCGAGAAGTGCATAACTCCAGCTCCTGAGTGACAGCACCAAAACAGAGCACATCATCCTGCATTCTAATGAGGGCTACTAATCGTCATCGGCCCCTGTTGTTTGTTTCCATTTTGGATAGTGTTAAACACGGTGAGCACTAAAATGAGGTCCAAGCCATGTGCAAGGTGGGTGAGCGACAACCAGTGGGTTATGAGGCATTATTAATCGCGCTGGTGACTGAGCACAGCCGTGATAATTGAGCGGCAGGGGTCCTGTGCTAGTCAGCCAGAGAGACAGGGCAGTGAAAAGAGGTCTCGCTGTGATCCAATGCAAAACTAAACAGCTTCCAGCATGTCCCTTATACAAGTCCTGACTCCATATAGCCCGAGACGTTCCATCAAAATGAAAGACACTTCATTAATCAAGCGAGTGAGCATGTCTATATTACAGACAGCTGTGTTTTAATTAACTTATTGTGCAGTGGGCTAAGACCATGATTGCTGTTAAGTGGCAACGTGACGCATTGACCCTTTCCAGAGACAAACAACATAACACTTTGTACCTAAGGCAAGTTGCTAGTTATAAATATGTGTCTTCCTCATTAATGAATTTAATTGCAGGCAACTTGTGTATTTTAATTCGCCACCTGTAGTGAGCTAAACATTTTCAGTTCAATTTGGTTATTGTTGTGTTCCCATCATGTTACCTGCAACTAGCCTTAATGTTTTTCAATTTGATATACTGTATTCATTTCATTTATATTTATGTGGAATAATATAAAGAAATCAGGATCTATTCATTGACTTTCATTTAAAAACCTTTTCAGAGAGACCTTTGACCTACTATACATACAGTGCCAGGGGGTAGTAGCTCAGTGGTTAAGGCATTGGACTACGGTTCGGGAGATCCCAGGTTCAAACCCCACAACCACTAAGTTGCCACTGTTGGGCTCTTGAGCAAGGCCCTTAACCCTCAACTGCTCAGATGTGTAATGAGATTAAAAAAAATAAAAAATGTAAGTCGCTCTGGATAAGAGCATCTGCCAAATGCCTAAATGTAAATACATATTAAATTTCAAGCCATTTAATTTTATTTTAATACTGTAAGTTGTTTCCTGTAAATATAGTAGTGAGTTAGAATGTAGTTGACATTTTGAGAGAACTCGACAGCTTGTGGACACATTTGTGGCCAGGATATTTGACCCAGTGTCTGGTGGTAAAATATATTCGGCTACCACAAGTGTTCACTGGGGAATAATTCATACGACAGATCATATTACTCTGAATAAACTTTAAGAGATAGGGGCAAAAAGGTCATGTAAATGGTTACATTAGCGAAGCCTCAGAACAATAAATTTACTGTGTCAGGATACTCACGCATTGCGCAGTGACGTTGGTAAAAGCAACATCTGGGAGGGGAAAAAAAGCTAAAGCAGATGCAACATCTTACTTCCTGGATGATGTCCAGAGAGAGGCATACAGTACCATAGAATTTAACATGCAAGAAGGATAATTTACTCTTAATCATCTATTAAAATCTAATTTAGAAAAACATATAATATGCACAGATATATGGGGGGTAAGTTACTTGTGGAAGCGAATGGAGGAAAAAGACGTCTTGATTAATTTAATCATGAATGTCCTAAAATGCTCCCTGGCTCTATTTGCTATTAGAGAGGACAATTACATGATTGCAGACGTCACCATGCCAAAATGAGTAATACCCTATTACTTTGCAATGATGCTGCACTTACAAGGGACCTGGCAGCAACTTATCATGAGGAGTAATGAAATTGGATGTAAACATTAGAGGTACACTGCCATCTACAGGAAAGGTTCAAGAGGTTGGTGCCCAAATAAGGGATTGAAACTGTCACTAAAATAAAATGCATTCTATTGTAAACTGTTCATGCATGCAGCACATTTTTTTATTTCCTTTAGGTTTTGGTAGAAATCTGTACATTTTTACTTAAAGTTGTAATCAATTAATCTGCTAAAAAATTTGACTCTACTGATGTGTACAGAGCTTTTTATAATTACTGGTACCTATAACTATGAACTTAATCAAGATCTCCAAACAGGACGAAGTTTGGCAAAAGAATTATATGTAACAGTCCTCATATGAGCATTTGACAAAGATTTATGTTTCTAGTGTAGTTGGTAGCAATTCGCATGTCCTTATATGAGAACATTCAGAGCTCAAGAAGATATTCACTCTTTTAAATGGGTGCAGTGAAAAGACGAGATTCAGTGTTGACAGTAGGCTAAAATAACAGTAATGTTGTTATGGTTCAAAACTTTTTACCCAGACTTATACTGTACACTCACACATTCAGTCGCTTCTGATTAATGATTTTTTTAAAAATAATAACCAAAGAAGCAAGTACTTATGGACATCTTTGAACTAATCAGTCTTCCTTAAGTGTCTTTAGGGGATTTTTTTAGGCTTTACATATGTGGTATGACTTCGAGGTGAACGTGATAGGAATGTAGATCTTCAAGGGAAAAGTTGGCAGCCATTGCAGTAATTGCTGTAGCTAAAATGACCATGAGCTAAAATCAAATGCAGGCCTGCTGATTTCTTGACAAGTTGATAAAGAGCAATTAAATCAGCACCACGGACAGCTGCACAGTTTCTGCTGCTGGGGACCATCGCAAGATTCTCTCTCTCTCTCTCTCTCTCTCTCACACACACACACACACACGCAAACGCATGCACACACACACACACACACACACAGACTCACACATTAAGCACTACACACATTGCATCCTATTATCCTAAAGAGATTTTAAAACAAATGAAACAATCTATATGGTATTTAAGCATGCATAAGCATTGTTCAATGGCATCAGAAATGCCACTTTCTTTAAACTAAGACATGACCAAGATAAAAATGAGATCCAACACACACACACACACACACACACACACACACATTCACACCGTATGTAAATTTAGATTTGACCATATTTCTCATTTTAAGTTCCTTTTTATAGCTGTAATTAAGTACTCCAAAAATATCAAACAATAATTAAATAATAATAATAATAAAAACATTTGAGTGAGTTCCCTATGCAAACCCACAATGCATTGAAAACCCTTTTAATGCTGCGATCAATTATTGCCACCTACCTTTTTTTCTCGTCGAGAATCAAAATCCTCAGTGTGGTGGAACTATGTTAAAACGGTACATCACAAATTCCAAAAAATATTTTTTTTTTCTTAAAAAAAAAGAAGAAAGGAATCGCCCAGAGTACATTTAAAGCGTATGATCTTGCTTATTTTGCTCACTCGTTTAGTGTGTTGCGGTGACTCAGAGGAGAGAAGTGATGGAGCTTTTAAGCCTACAGATCCCCGAAAAGCAGCAGCAGCAGCAGGAGCATCAGAGTCTACATGGTCTTATGCACGACACGCTGGTGCACACACACACACATGCGCACATACAAAATTACCCTTGCAAAATCCAGTTCCATTTAAATCAGAGCACTTTGCTGGACCGGTGTGAGATTAGAAATGTCCAGGCGCAGCTTCGACGTCCAGTCGGAGTCAGACTCCAGGGTGAAAACCCGAAGAGGAACAGCTGGAAGAGGACGTGTGCCTTTTGATCAGCGCGCGCGCGCGGCCGGTGAAGTTTACTGTATAAGGAAACACGGCGGCTCTTTTTTTTCCGGACGTTACAGTCACGCTCGAGCTCCAAAGTGGCGCGAGACTGGTGAGGGAGCTCCGCGCGCGCGCGCAACAGTGACGCAGACGGCGCTTTGGAAGAGGCAGCCGTGTTGCGGCTCAGTGCACGTGCCAAACTTAGCAGCGCTGTTGGAGGCTTGGCTGTGGGACTGGCTCTCTGCTCCTCCGCTTTAATTCCGATCCGGTATCCGCTGCCTTTAAGTGTAGATCTTTAAAACAAATAGCAGTGTTACACTGCACAGCGCACGCGGCTCCACTTCCTGCACTAAAGAATAGTGTAGGTTTTAATTTGGGTTTCAGCTAAACAAATGTCTGAGATTTCTTGAAAGTAGTCACCCAAATATATCAACGTACTGTATTATACATTTCTAAACTCACTAAGGACTTGACTATCTCTAAATCCATCTCATATGAAGGATACATTGTTATATCATTTATCATATCATGTCATGAACAGTGTTATTCTGTATTTTAGGGTAAGCTATAATCAACATCCCTTTTAACATCTGGCTGGGAACTACAGATTTGAAAGAGCCTTTTTAGTCTAACACACTCATCATCATCTGCGCCACTTTAATCTTTACACAGGGTTGCTGGGGGCCTAGGAGGAAACCAGAGTACCTGAAGGGGAGGAAACCCACCAAGAAAACATGAAAACTCCATGTACACAGCCATCGTGCCACCTTAGTCTAATTCATTTTGAAAACTGCATACTGGTTATTACAAAAAAATTTTTTAAAGGAATTATAATAGATTAATAAAATATTCTAAAGAAGCATGGCTTACACCATAGTGAAGTGATGAAAAAAAAAAACTTAATTTGTCATTAAGGACAGCATGTCTCAGCCCATTGATTTAGGTATTTGACTTAATTCAAAACTTCTGTAATATTGTATTATTTATTTTTGTATCATGTCAGTTACTTTGTTTTTCATCTGTTCTTGAAATTCTTTAGATCATGGCATTATATGTTGCTTTTTAGATATTTTACCATGCTTTACTTTTTTAGACATGTTGTATTAAATGATTTCTTGATTCAACAGGTCTGGCAGTAATCAGGCTGGATGTGGCAAGTGAAAATGGTTTTACATAGTTCATTCATAATTTAGCAATTACTTTTTCACATAGGGCCAGGTATGTTTGTTCAGCTGTTTTTTCCCATAATAAATGAAATCATTTAAAAACTACATTTTGTATTTACTCTGGTTATCTTTGTGTAAATCTTTGCGGCATATGTCATAGTGAAGCCTAAATAAAAAACTAAATGAATAACTGGATGTGCCATCCTTGGTGACAACAACTGCAGTCAAGCGTTTTCGAGAACTGCCAATGAGTCTTTCACATCGCCGTGGAGGAATTTTGGCCCACGTTTCTTTTCAGAATTGTTTTATTTCAGCCGCATAGGAGCACGAATTGCCTACATGGTTTAAGGTTACACCACAGCATCTCAATCGCATTCCAAAATTATTTTATTTATTAATTAATTTATTTATTTGAGCAATTCAGAGCTGGACTTGCTGGTTTGTTTTGAATCATTGTCCTGCTGCATACCCTAACTGTGCTTAAGCTTGAGATCCCGAACTGATTGGGCAGTCATCGTCCTTCAGGTTTTTCTGGTAGAGTGCAGAACTCATGGTTCCATCAATTATGGTAAACTGCCCAGGTCCTGAAGCTGCAAAGCAGCCCCAGACTATCTCACTACGACCACCATGTTTGAATGTTGATATGATGTTCTTTTTATGGTTGTGTTCATTTTACACCAGATGCCACTGGATGTACACCTTCCAAAAAAGTTTAACTTTTATCTTATCAGTCCACAGAATATTTGCCCAAAATATTTTTTTGGCAAATGTGAGCCTTTGTGCTCTTTTTGGTCAGTAGTGGCTTTTGCCTTGGAACTCTTGCATTGATGTCATTTTGATGTCCCAGTCTCTTTCTTATTGTTGAATCATGAGCACAGACCTTAACTGAAGCAAGTGAGGCCTGCAGTTCTTTAGATGCTGTTCTGGGTTCTTTTATGTGCTCCTTAATGAGTCGTCGTTGTGCTCTGGGAGTAATGGCTCTCATCACTATTACCATCTCAGGCCTGGGTGTGGCAAGTGAAATTGAACTTTAATTAAAATTGAGCGTTCCAAAAAGTGTGGTTAATCACAGTTCGTTCATGATTTAGAAAGGGGGAAGGGGGAATTACTTTTTTAGACAGGTAGGTCTGAAAAGTTTTTCCTCTTAAGAAAATAAAACTGCATTTTGTATTTACTTGGTTTATCTTCTTGTAATCATTTTAGTGTGATAAATGTGACAAGTACTGTATTCAAAAAAAGGAATCAAGAATACAAATACTTTTTCACAGCACTGTATAAACAGAGAAGAATATAATAAATTTACTTTTTGCTGTGCTAACATGTTGGCATAAGTAGCGCTTTATAGCCTAATTCATCTTATTATATTTTCTACTGCATTTTCTTACTATTTTGGTCATCTCCCAATACACACCTACAGAACCAGCCAGCTCTCTCCGTCACACCACAGCTACCAGCCAGGGAAGGGTAAAGGTAAGCATGTGTTTCCTCTGAGACACATGAAGACGGCCAACCATGTCTTTTTAAACTCCTGTTCGTGCTGTGCTACAGGACAGCATTCGACACATAGAGGAAAAATATCTGCCCTCTTCTGCACACACGAACACCAACAATTGTTTACTGTCACTCTGATTAAACTCATGAGCATTATTAAGAGCATGGCTTTTTTTCTCTGTTACTCCCAGCTTTGGATGGCTGGCACTGTTGGGATTCACACCGACTCCCACCAATAGGGTGATAAAATACCTTGAAAAGAATGTAAAAAAAATAAATAAATAAAATAGGATGCTCTACATTATATGCACACATTACACATTAACAATTTTGGATAGTAAGTATTAGGCTTCAGTAATGTTCTATATTTTCCAGACTAATGTATTCTTGTGCTTTTCAAGATGTCTTCTAGAAACATAATTTAATGCACTTATAATCCATCAGTGCATCATTTAACCATCAATGCATCATTGGTTGCTTAATGCATTCACTTATACATCCATTATATCCCCTCAGCTTCCTCTTTCCACTGTATTTTAAGACAGTCTTGATTAACCTGAACCACGAGGTGAGGAAGCATGTTTGGTCATTTGGGACAGCTTGAAACTTATTCAATTACAAATATCTGTATAGGATATGAACAAACGTGCTTATATATTTGCAACTTTTATTTAGATGCCTTTTAAACGTTGAAAACATTATAAAATAATGAAAAGAAACATAACCAAAAATCTTTTTATTTTTTTCATAATTTTTCCACTCCTTGCATTTTAGGGTCAACTGTTTGATAGCTATCATACCCTCTTACATGATTTAAATCATGCTAATTCCATAATATCAAGAACTTCTATGTTTCCTTATGGCATGTCAAAGATTCAGATGCAATGAACCTCTGTGGAGGCCTCCAAAAATATGGATCAGGTGAAAAAGAAAAGAAGAAGCATGGTGGCGTGTGGCACTGTGGACTTGCACCTCCATGGTCTAGAGTTTGATTTCTGTCTCGTGTGTGTGTGTGTGTGTGTGTGTGTGTGTGTGTGTGTGTGTGTAGTTTGTATGTTCTCCCCATGCTTGGTGGGTTCCTTTGGGTACTCTTCCTCCCACAGTCCAAAGATATGCAAGACAGCCTATTGGTGTTTCCAATTTACATAGGGTGTGAATGTGTGATTGTGTGCCCTGTGGTGGATTGTGATGAAGGGCACACAATCCTTCATTTGCATGTTCTACATGTTTACAGTCTAACCGCCATTTCCAAATTCTCCATAGTGTTTATGTGAGTGTATGAGTGGGTGTGATTGTGTGCCTACAGTAGGAATGGATTGGTGCCCCAGCCCTACTGCCCTGAATCCCCTGGGGGAGGCTCCAGGCTTCCCATGACCCTGTGCAGAAAACGTTGTATAGAGAATGAGTGAAAGAAGAGAGTGAAAAAGGAAAGCTCCTATAAAAAAAAAACTATAACAGTACATTTGGATTTCCATGACTTTGAGGTGGTACTTACAAGTATACATTTTTTGTGTCTTTAATATATTTCACTAGGAAACATTAATATAGTGAACCTTTAAAGGGGGTTTTAGCATGGATCTTAAACTTTTGCAGCTTGAAACCCATTAAACTGTAAAAAAAAAAAATAATAATAAATAAATAAATAAATAAAATAAAAAAGACTCCCTATATACTGTATAGAATATTATTATCATTATCAATGACCATTATTAGAGCCAATAATAATGTTAAACTGTCCTTAGACATTAATTAATAAGCCTAAAGTACTTGTGAGTTACAGAGGTTTTGAGCAAACCAACTTAATTCAAGTTACCATTTCGAAAGGTTAATACGTATAAGAAGTTTAAAATACACATGACTTTAATAATAGTGGAATATATTTCCAGTAGAATAACAACAAAAATCTTGGGTGCCCTTACTATGCTTCATGGACCCTGCTTCGGGAGCCTTTACACAATTGGACTGAAATTATGCTGTCAAATAAAACATAAAAGGCATACTTTATGCATATACAGGTACATGTAAAATGTACAAAATGTTTACTTGGAGGTCTCCTTCCAGTATCAAGTAGAGGTACAGTTTAGTAAACATTTTTGTGCATGAATCTGGGGCTAAAGTCACAAGAAGTTGCCTCTAAAGTACAACTTAACAGTGATAATAATGTGTGACTATATCAGTTATCTTGCTGTTGAGAAACATAAGGCTTTACTTAATATGATCCTGTATAATGAACATCATCAGTATGATTTTAGGTAGAAAAAGCAGGTCTCAATATTTAGAAGCCCCTTAAACTGTAAAAAGGACTCTCTCTGAATACAATTTTCCTAAATTATTATTAGAATATTATTCTTCTTATTAATTAATATTATTAGAGCCACTAATAATGTACTGTCCTTAGACTATAATGGATGAACCAGGGAATTTAAAGTGCTACAGTTCAACTTTTTAAATCATTTGAAAAGAAAAATCATTCATTCATTCATTCATTCTCATATCCTGGTCAGGGACAAGCTAAATCCCTAATGCTGAGTTTCAGCAGGAAAGCACCATGGATGGAAGCCACATGATCATGGGGCATATTTTTCTCTATTTACATTTAAATAAAAAAAAAAAGGGGGTTCTACTGTAACATAGTATAAAGGTATTGCTGTGTGCAGAAAACAACAATTTTGCCCAGAGAGCCTCAGGGTGGAAAGCTCTTCCAATCTTTCTCTCTGGCTTTATACATGCCAGTGACAGAGAAAGGATGCTGGGGAATCAATCAGCCATGGAGTCCAAATATTCTAATCTTATATGGCTGCAGCAGGGAAAGTAGCAGCAGGGAACTTTTCTCCTCCTGAAGAACTCGCGAAAGTGAGGAAGAATAACACGCTGAGTAAAGAAACAGCTTAATCAGGCAGAAATAACATGCTTTGTTATTCCCTGTACAGTAAAGGATGCCTTTTCAGTCACAACTATCTCCCTGCAGGAATAACAGTTGGGATTCTGAAGCCCCCAACATGCATCTTTTTGAAACACTTGTCATGCATCATTGTCAAACCCGTCATTGCAGTTGGAGAGGAACACTGAGTGCTTGACCCTGCCATCCCACCATGTAGACGTCAACTGGCTGTTATGTCACATAGTGAGTGAGACAGGCTCTATGCTTTGTCTCATTTTTGAACTTTGAAAAGATTCAACACTGCACAACTGGGACTTGAACTCGACTCCCAGGTGTAGATTGTATGACCTGAGTGAGCGATATCCTTATCTAAGGACATTCTACTCAAAGAAAATGATTTTCTAAGCATTTCAGCTGACATGAGAGAGTGAAAAACTGTTTGTTTTTTTCCCCCCACCAAATCTGTCATGGTTGGGTAAAATATCAGATCACATAAAAGACAGATTTCCAAAACAGGGCCCTTGCACACTTGGACTTAGATGACTTTAAATTTATGCCATAATAAAATCAAAATCACTGACTTTTCACAGTCACAATTTGGTTTTCCAAGTGAATGTTTTGTCAGATTATGATTGTTTTTCATTTTTACAGCAACAGTTATTGTTATTGGTATTTATAACCACAGCGTGTGGCAATTTATGCATATGCTCATGGCTGGTGTAAAGCAGTGGAAAATAAGTGAAATGTGAGCAAACAAGGTGCTCAGAGTCAGAGTGAAATATGACAGCACCATGCTTATGGCTGCACAGAAAAGGTGGCACAGCTGTGAAATATTCATTAAGATGAAAGCCGAGCATGAGACATCATCAGAGTTGCATCTCAAACTGTGTACTAGCTACTAGTGGCATATAGATTGAGTGATGGATACTGATATTTATCGCCAGAGAAAATCTCCATAACTACTATAT
>JAQMYG010000007.1:9430843-9446286 GCA_030014215.1 Clariallabes teugelsi
ATATTGCTAAAAGTAAGGAGACTCCTGACTCTTGACCATCACACACTCATATGCCACAAAATTAGAAGTACACAACTGTTTAGAATGTATACTGTATGTACAGTACCTTTATATTGCAGCATTATAAGAGGCCCAACCATGTTCCAGTATGACAATTCCCTGTGCACTAATCAGGCTCCATGAGTGGTTTGCCAGGGTTGCAGTGGAAGATCTTGAACGATCTGGCAGTCCACAGATCCCTCAACCCCACTGAACATCTCTGACATGAACTGGAACATCAACTGCGCTCCAGATCTTCTCCCCAGCATCAATGTCTGGCCTTTATTAGTGCCCATGTGGCTGAATAAACGTACTCACAGCCTCCCTCCAAAACAGGGACTAAACAAAGCTGTTCACAAAGCACATACTTTATGAGTGGTATGATCAGGTGACCAAAACATTTTGGACATATAGTGTACATTATACAGGGGCCTTCAAGTAAAAGCAGGATTTGTGATTAAATTTCTCATGAATAAAGGTGTAAAACCGATTGACATTTACAGAAGACTTCAGGTAGAGTATGGTCATGAAACTCTTAGCTGCAGTAAATCATCAGAATGGTGCAAACATTTTAAAGAAGGTCATACATCCATAAATGATGACTTCATCCAAGGTGGCTCAGAGTCCACTGCAGTCCTTCCCATGAACATTCAATGAGTGGAACGCTGTGAGAATCGATGAATAACTTGGCGTCAACTTGTGCAAAGACGCACCTGTCCATGGGACAATCAATCACAAACACCACTTGCACATTACAGGAACTCAGCTGTGAGTTCCACATCCCCTGTATAGTCCTGACCTCACTCCAGGCCATATCCATATGTTTGGAGTTCCTTGAAGGCCAGCATTCCAGAGGTGAAGCAGGCAGACCGATTATGGCTCCAGCGTACCGAGAAAACTTTCTACCCTGATGGTATCAAAGCACTAGTGAAACACTGGGATAGGTGCATTAATGTAGAAGGGATTATATAGAAAATAAAAGTAGTTTGACTCTAATAATTGTGTTCTGTTATTCTGCACAATCAATAGTCCTATTACTATTACTAACATAACTTAACATGAGCACATCATCTGTATTGAATAGACAATATGTTCTAAACAGGTGCAAATACAGAAACAAATAGAATCACATTCCTGTGCTAGTTTATCAGAAACACTTATGGGGTATCAGGTTGAGACAGCAGGTGTGCAAAATGACTAAATAGTTGTTACTGTCATGCAGATGTGAACAAGGCTCAGACATGAAGCTTGAGTGGCAAAGAAAGATCCTGCAATGCATTTATGGTTTCCATTCATACGTCCTTAATAACTGCCTGGTCGAAATAAGGCTTGTTTAGTTTATATTTTAAATAACATAATTTGTTAGAAAATATCAATCAGTGAAAGATAATGACTCCACTTATCACATATTTCTTCATGATACCAATTATGATCTGAGTGATATAGCTGAGGTTTTTTTTTTTTTTTTTTTTTAGAGTTTCTGCATAGTTAAAGAGCTCATGTTTAATTGTTAAAAATCCAGTTTCGGCCACATCCACTTGATACAGCTATCAAGTGATGCAGATAGTGATATTGCACTGTACCCCTAACCTATTCCTCTGTTATTATTCTCTCCTACCATGATGCCAGGTTTCATTACCAGCAGATTTTAAGAGGGTAAATCAAAGCAACCTCGTGCGCTAGACAGCATATCATTGACCGGCAGTTTTAGAGCTAAATTTATTCAATAATCTATTAATGTAACTTACCAGCCAGTTCTTGTACACTACATAATGTACAAAAATCCAATAGCATTATCTAGCATATTTATACTCTGACTGTAATATTAACAAGAACACTGTTTAGAATGCAGGAAAATAATTTGATTTCTGTGATAATTATCTCTTTTAATAGGGTCTAAATGAGCTAATGAGCTTCTGTCTAATTCAATAAATATCAATAAAAGGAGGTTCTGTTCAGACATTATGTGTAGATAAAAATGCAGCTTTTGATATTGAATGTGTAATTAATTAAATCATCATCCATCTGAAATACTGTATTTAAAAATTCTGCTACTAAAGAGAAAATGTTGCAACATTAAAATAATAAATACTCAAGGTCTCTAATAATTTGCTATAAATAATTATTTTATAAATTATAATCATGTAGTTATGTCGGTGTTACTGTTCAATGCAATACCATGTGGTGTACTGCAGAATCTTTATAAATACTAATCACCGGAGCATAATCATAGAGCAATGGTAACATTTATTAACAATGATTAAAAAAAACACATAATAAACATTACATGTTAGTAAATTCATTAATTCATTGATTGATTGTTTTATTCATTCATTAACTGCTGAAAAGTGGTTGACTGCAATGAACAATGACTTCATGCCAACATTTACTGCCATACACAGAATCAGGAGGTAACTGAGCACATTTACTGTACATTATTACTGTACCTAAGGACAGTGTTCATATGCCTGCACTTTACTTGAGTGATTCTATTGCAAGATATATATATCTTTAAACTTTACTCCACTACATGCTACAACAAATATTTGCAATTTTACCTTCTAATAGAGAGAGAGAGACTTACTGTATACTATGATTTAAAGGCTACTATGAGCTAACACACGATTACTTTTGATACTTAGGTAAATTTAAAGGTAAGTACTTTTGGACTTTTTATCAACTACAAATGTAAATGGATGACTTGTACTTTTACTTAAGTAATATTTTACCTATGATATCTGTACTATTACTCAAGTATAGGGTTTATGTACTTTGCCCACCACTGCATGTACTCTACACTACATGTAATTTGGAAATGCCAGTCATTCCACAATGCATGTCAAATATTTTGCAATGTAAAAACTTTAATAATTAATATTAAATAATTACATTTTAATATTATTAATAAACAATTACAGTTTATAGTTACAGTATAATTGCTTTATAAATCATGCTCGTTGTCCTGTATACTACTGTAAAGTAAAATGAAGAAAATGTAGAACTAGATGATATGAAGAGACCTTTGAGATTCATTTGTTATTTGTTTCTATAGTTCCTGGATATTGATTTGTTTAAGATGTTGAATTCTTTATTCACTCTCGTGTAGAATCCAGAGTCAATCCAGTGATGGAGTTGATGATCCTAATCAGCTCATCCATATACTCCAGTAACCTGATGTAAACACTAAATTTTCTTACACCCACTGATTGGCTGAACAGTGACTGGTCTCAGAGCCACCTACAGATCGTTTGACTAAATGATGGTAAGGAGTGGATAATTTTCCCATGATCACAAGACGGCACTTCTCTTAATCATCTCAACTGTGAATGCACCCTAGAGTGTAGAAGTAATCAGTCTTTTTTGTCAGAGATGGTAAATGTTGATATAGATTATGAAAAAGAAAGGACAGTTCCTTGGGTAGTTGGAAGGTGGGGTGTTCCTCATCATAACCATCAAAATCATAGTGGAGCCTCACACATATTAACCTGATAGTATGATGAAAGTCCATGATCCCAGAAACCAAAAGGGCACCAAGTGTGGGTTTGTAAAACAGTTAAAGAGGCTGTGAAATATAAGAGAATAGAGAAGTTAAACAGCAATGGAAGTAGAAACTGCAAATGATTTCGAGCAGAGCATCATTTTATACTAATATATATATATATATGAAGTTGACGATGCGTCCTGATTTTAGCACTGGGTCTATATAGGATGTCTTCCACAGGCTGTGGTTTAAGCAAAATAGAACAGGTAATATACAGTAGCATCTCACAGTTCCGACAGAGACCGGTTTTTCCTACCATTTTTTTCATATGTCACTTTTTTGCCTAGCAGCAGTGTATCACTCGCAGTTTTCCTTGGATAGGCTCCATATCCATCATGATCCTGACCAGGATAAAGCAGTTACTCAAAGTGAGTAAATGATCCAGCAGCACCTTTCGCAGAAGATTTTAAAAATAAACTTTTTGGTGAAATGGGAATTTTGAATACTTTGGCCTTCATCCTCGCTATGCGCCTCGGTTTGGTGTAAAATGAAAGTAATTACTCATCAAAAAGGAAATTGCTGTCAGAATTGTAATGTGAATGGGTTCTATGGGGCTTGATTAAATTAGGAAAACAGAACTAATTAAAAAAAAAGTGATAATAATCTTAAGTATTTTTGCAATTTTATTAATTATTAATGCTACAACACTTTTTTGTTTTACTTTTGGAGGAACTTTTTTGTATGTAAAATAAAGAAAGCTACACTGTAGCACTAATGATGATGATCCCTCGCTATGGTGAAATGGGTTATGTTTTCCCACACAATGGAAAAGCAATGGTCAGACTAAATAAAAAATACAATTTGCAGGAGCTAATTAGCTAAACGAGAAGAGACATGAAATGTGAAAAATACTCATTTGGTGAGCGAGTAAAAACAACTCTGGGAACCCATGGGAGAATGATTTCTAGTTGGAAAAAGTGCAGAGTAGATTGTGCTGTTTATCGTTTGTGCTGTTTATTATTTGCATGGAGTTATCTACTAGAATTACCAACATGCCTTAGGACAGTGCTTCTCGAACCGTGTTCCTGGGGGAACCATTGCACTGCACAATTTAGCGTTTTCGCTGCTCCCAGCACACCTGATTTAACTAATTAGCTATTTAAGAATCTTTTCTGAATAGAAGAGGATGTGGAAGAGCAGAAAAAAGAAAAAAATGTGTAGGGCAAGGAGTCCTTCAAGACTATGACGAGGACATTTGTGATAAAAGTTTTGCTTTCAGACTGCTGGGATTCCTTGTGTTGGCATCTCTACAAAAGTCTAGTCGAGTAAAAGCCTTTTAGGAAGTGTAAATCATGCATACTGTATGCAGAGGGGGTGCTAAGGGATCTCAAGCACCTGCCCCATTTGCCCCTTGATGTCAAAAATGTCCTTTTGTCATAAGTGTTTTTTTCCCTTCCTTTTTCCAAAATGGCTAAAAATAATTGAGTCACCTGGCCACCTTCAGCCAGTTAACATCACCTTTAAGCTTTTTGTGACATGCCCTGTCTAACGGAGTTGTAGTTGATGAGACTCAGGCATATGCTCAGCAAGAGAACATTTCCCATATTAATTCTCTGAAAAATAATATGCAGGAACATTCGCGGGTGGTAAATGTGGTTTGCAGCATATTATAAGCGCATTGTTTGGTGTATTTTAAGTGCTTTTATACTTCAAACACATCAATAGAATTTAACAGGTATCTTTTTTCTCTTTCTTGTGTCTTGTGTCATTAATAGATTATGGTGAAAGTTTACACGGTTTTAACTGGGTGTATCTTTCATTGTTTCATGTGTACTCTTTTATTAATTATGATATTCCTAAAATAAATGATTAATATACTAATTAAAGAAAATAAAGCATGGGGATCACACGAAAAACAGGAGCTGTGAATTTGCCGACCTGACCAGGTGAATTAGGAGGTACACAATAGTTAGCATGTACCAGGTGTTTACATGACTTTTTTTTTTTGTTTTGTTATAGACAGTAGCTACTGTATAATACACACTTTATTGCAATATATTAAATCGTGAACATTTTCCAACCTTGGAATCAGTTTATTACTGATTAGGTGCAAGAGAGCTAATTATTATAAGTAATAATAACAACAATAATAGATTAGAACAGAAAGCCTCATTCCTAGATCTTGTGGAGAGTGTCAGTGCAGAGGAGGAGATGGAGACAGGGGCTTGAGTGAAACAGAGACAGTGCTGAGGGAACAGCAACCCAGCAGACAGAGAGGGGAGCGCAAAGGTTACCTTCTGTTGTGGGCTGCTTTAATTCAGCAGGTTGTGCAGTAAATGGTTTTAAAATCTTGTTCCATGTGCCCCTTTTTAACTTCAAGCACCTGTCCCTCTAAAGGTCTCTGCACAGCCCTGCTGTAAACCATTAACTATCTGAACAACCCTTGAACAACCCTTGAAAGGTTAAAGCCATGATGTTTGATGTTGAATGACTCACCTATTACAGACAGATCACTACATTATCTATATCCAGGCATATTATGCTCCCCAACACATACCACTTTATTTTTTTTACCAGAGTGGTTTAACCATTTCCCACCCACTAGTAGACTATCCCCTATTATACAGTATGATAGCTACTAAGCAGGTGGGTGAAGGTGAACACAACCTTCCTTCCTTCCTTTGCATCTTTCTGAGCTGCTGGTCAGTCCGTCTAGTATCATTGTGATTGACGGGGAGAGCCAGTAAGGCCATCCAACCCACCCAGAGAGTAGGGTCAATTTTACTCTCTTGGATTTCCAGTCACAGACGGCTATGGCATATCGTTGAGTTTTGAACTTCCTGACAATAGGACGGATGTAGCAGGCTATAAAGAGCAGGCATATTTAAAACACTTCGGTAACACGTTCCCACAGGTCTCTGTAGAGCCCATGAATCTAGGCTATGAAGTCATTTAACATGGCAGTAATTACCGTCTCTCCTGGGACCTAATAGGAGCTGTGCTCACATTCTAGAATGGTGCTCCCTGGCCCTCTGAGCGATCCATAACCCTGACAGAACTCTCCACGCTGTCACTCCTTCAGAGTCACCCTTTGAAATCCACAGAGAGGATGATAAATGCACTCCCTGCTCTGACACAACAATCCCAACACACTTTGCACTCTCTTCCTTCCCCCCTTTTGACTGCCCATCTCTCTTTCTTTCTACTTTTATGCTATAAATTTGTTCATCTCTCACTCTCTCTGCTCTCATCTCTCCTTCTCTTTCTCTTACTGATTGCATTTCTGTCATTCTGTTGCTCCTTCCTACTCCCACTGCCCATGATGGACCACTTGAATTTACTCCGTTGTTTATCACTCTAGCATGGTGGGTTCTTTTTATAAGCACCCACTGTTTCAAATGTCCGCAAACTGATTGGAAAGCAGACACAACTAGAAACAATCAGTTTAAATGAACATGCATTTATTGGGACGCGTTATCGTTCAAATTCAACATGACGTCTAGCCATTGTGTAATTTTGCAGAGTGAAAAAAAGCATTTGCTCTAGCTTATATAAATCAATTCCACCCATCATGACCTTTAGAAGATGGATGCAGCACAGTTGGCATAGTGTAGCCAACCTCATGCTGGGAAATCCACACACTTTTTTTTTTTTTAAGTATGCCATTCACTGTGGAAAAGAACACCACTGAAGGCATGGCTCATGGTCTTGGCACATGCTCAATATTCTTATTACAGTGTATATAAAAAGGAAAACACACACACACACACAAATTCACACTCAGAGCCCAATCTCGTTTAGCCACACTTCAGTATAGCACTACATCACATGGAGATACATGCAATTAGCATTTAATTTGATGGTTGGGTAAGAAACCAGACTTGGATGTTTGTATGCTTGAATATCCCCTCATTTATTCAGCTGGAACTTTAATATTCTCACAGGTACAACTTACATTATTGATTTCTCTACTTTGTACCTCTAATAACACAGATCATTCCTAAATAAATACTGGAATGTAAATACAAAGAACTAAGAAGATTTCCCCAATTTTCTTCCCACCCTTAGCCACTGCGAGGTTAATACTGTACAGTATGTGCATCCTCTGAGATACTTGAAGCTTTTGCTGAATCACAGTGTACCGTGAAATACGGGTACAGTAGGAAAGCACTTTTTGCCCTCTTCTAGCGAAATGACTAGCAGATTGCTGCTATGTTAGACGGTTGACAGAAGGTAAGCCAACAAGAGAGCATGGATAATTTTGCTGACTAGACATCTTGCTGCAGATAGCTATGACATCTTATCTTGAATCAAATTTGCAATCTCCTAACAAAACTGCAAGTATGCTACTATATTCACATTACAAACCACATTGATCAATTCCGATTTTTGAATTCAAATTGGATTTACATGTCATGACTGTTTACATTGAAAATTATCTGACGCTACCGTGGACAAGTCAGTCCCTTGAAACAGCACGCATGGGCACATCGATGCATCTTTGCTCGTGTGTTCTGTATTAAAACTAGTGCTGTCAAATGTTTTAAAAAATTATATAGTTAATCACACGCCCAGATGAATCAATGTTAAATGTGCTATTATTAAGTATTATTATGGGAAGCCATTAGGGTCAAACTTGGTCGTATTATTTATTTGTGTTTAAAAAAAAAATCATAATGCGTTAAAATTTCTAGATTAATTACAGGCGTTAACACTAATATTGACAAGTCAAAACTCATCAGGCGTTTGTGCAACCACTCATTCATTTCAAACAATGGGTGGGATTTTAGCAAAAATATGCTTGGGATTTTGCTCAAGCATAGTTTATTGACTGTATTTGTTGAGGTCCAGAAAAAGGATAAAACCCAGATGCCTTGCTTTAGCTGGTTTAGCAGCTTCTGCTAGCACTGCTATGAAATCCCCACGCTGCCCGTACTGGCTGACGTCGGCGAATACCCCATGCATACGCGGAGGCGAGAAATCCTATGAATTCCAATATACCCATTCTCATTCAGGTCACATGACCGTGTATCGGACATGTAGACGATCTAGGACCACATGTGAATATGACCAAAATCCGAAAAACGTCAGCAAAAAAAACATTTCAGAAAGCCATAAAAGCCAGAGCTGCTTTATCAGAGATCCACATACAGATGAAAATACAGGGTACAATATTTAATATAATTTTTAGGGGTTTTTTCTGGCTTTTACAGAACATTCTAGCTGAAACTGGAAGTGTATTGGGAATGGGATTCTGTGAAATGCAACAAAAGGTTGTGGGAGGTTTTCACTTTCGTGTGGGCAAAAGCAAGAGGTCAGATACAGTACAAAGTTAGCAGAACTAACAAAGAGCATTCTCTTTAACACGAACGTGTGATGCTGCATTCTACATTTACAGTATACAGTATACATAGTATATTTACTTACTGCCTGGTCAGGATCAAGTTTAAATCAGTCTTTTTAAATCAGTAGTTTTTAACCCTGTTTCTGTGCCTTTACATTTCACTGTGTTCCCTGCTCTATCATACCTACTTTATTTCAGAGAAGCCTGTTAATTAGCTTATTAGGTAAAAAAGGTATGCTGGCAGCTGAGAAAACAATAAAAAGTGCAAGGCTGGTGCTTCCAGTGCACGAGCATGTACAAACAAAAGTAATGACTTTGCAAGCAGAATTAAAAAGACAGTCCATCTCTTGTTGGATAAATTATAAATTTGATTGATGTAGTTGAGGTTGAGAATCTATTACACCTCCAATTCCAATTCCAAGACTCTGCAGATGCTGCGGGGGGTTTTGTCAAGTGTTTCCAGGGAAACAATGGTAAGATTAATAACAATAATAATATTAGTAATAAGGGCCTTGTCACACTCTAATGAAGATCACGATGTTCCCACTGGTTCCTAAAAATATTGACAAACTCAGCAAGAATGGGGTCAAAATGAAAACATATGCTTTTATCAAGTTCATATTGTTTCCTAGCCATGACACTGTCAGGTCCTCAATGCGTCTATCATGTTGTTACTAATTTCTTATCTTGCACCTGATCACACACTCACCAGATCCGATCGACTGCACCACACTCGTAACAGTGGCTTATCACGTGCTTACTACATTGTCATTGTGTCCAATGGATAGATATCAATACTGCAACATGGGCAGTGCTTTTTATCACAAAGTGATAGTGTGAGGAATTAGATCCAGTATTCAATACTAAATTATCTGAACATGACAAAGAGGCTGATAGATAACCTCCTGCATGCATGTCTTGAATGTGGTGGGAACGTAATATGAACTTAATGCGGTCTCCTACAATGGAACTACCATGTCCATAGCACAAGCCTGAAGAGGTCTTTGTGAGAGCTCCATTGACGTACTGTAGCAGCAAAGCACTGACACTTCAATGACAACTCAGTCAGAACACCATCCAATCATTCCCCTCTTTGCCACGGTCATCATACGTCATTGATGTCCCTAAGAAGTGGTAGTTATGCTGTTCACTGGTCAATGCCATTCTTATTACCTCCTTATTAAGTTCTTCCTGCATTTCGCCTCTACCATATCTTCGGCAGGGTTTTTGCGAACATGTCCAAAAAAGCGTGGCAGCTCCACATCAAGGGAGACAACACTACTATCCTTAGCAGGTTTCTAGTGCATTCCTGCCAAGTTGTACAAGTTCTTACTGTTTTCACCCAATTTTTCCAGGACCCAGTGGGAATGTGGCTCAGTGTGATGGTAGGAAAGAACGAAAGACGGAAAACAGAAAAAGAAAGCCTTCCAGGTTCATTTTGAGTTTAATTCAAAATGCAGATATGTATCTAGATATTTGGAGCACAACATAATATTAATAGAGAAACAGATATTAGTTCATTTCCGTTACACCCCTAGTCCAAAATAATGACAGTGCTGTCCATTTCCCTGCAGGAAAAAAAAAAAAGTCCTCCATCTGTCATCCATGACATCTGAGTTTGATGTCCATCTGTACCTCAAAGTCTGTTTACTCCCAGTCCTGTGAGGTTGTGCAAAAGTTTTCCAAGTGTATTTGCATATTAATTGGTCTGTAATGTTAATTCAGTCATCTGGAGGGTTATAATCCCTGCATACATCCTGCGTGAACTGACAGACCAGGACTCATCTGTTCACAAGTGTCAACAAAAAAACAACTCCTGTAAAAGCGCCACAACATAAATTATAACACAGTTATAAAAACCATCACCAAAATATTCATTATTTATTAAGCATAAATCACGAGTCGGTAATAAGGATTAATTTATTCACTCATTACATCCTCGGTTGGATATACTGTATCAAACAGAAGTAAGAGCGATCCAAAGTGTGGGGTGTTTTCCTTACTTTCTCTTCAATGTTTAACTGGGTCATTGCTTGAGAAAATAAATAGTAGGGGAAACTGTAGGCTTTAAAGCATTTTCTAATCAACTTTTATTCCCCACCAAGGTCTATTCATCTAAGAAGTAAATACTTATCCTCATGCTGATTTATCCCCATATAAATGAGCTGACATATGGATTGGATTAAGCATGGGCACGATGTAAGGTTTATAGTTAAGGTTTATTATTTGAGCCAGGCCTCGGGAGATGTAATGACAGGCCAGTGATGTAACACCCAGTTCAAATCATCTGAATTTATGATTAGAGGCCAAATGTAAAAAGTGTCTCAAAATATTTCAGCTTCTACCTCATCTCGCCCAGAGAAGGCAAATTAAAGAGGGAAAACTAGAAGCTCTGTTATGCTGAGGGAGACATTTTTCTGGCTTGGTTTGTCCCTTTAGAGGGAATGCTAACTGGAAATCAATACACAGTTCTTCTGACTGATCCCCTTAACCTGTAATGAAACGTTTCTGTCCTGATAAGGGTGGTCTGTTCCAGGATGACAACATCCCCATTAACAAAGCATTAAGATTCACTGAATGTTTTTGCTGAGAGTGGAAGGGATGTAAATAATGTACAGTAATATGGCTTTCAAAGTCACCAGATCTCAATGCAAACTCATTTTACACCACCATTATCAAAACACCAATGGAGAGAATATCTTTTAGAAGAATGGTGTTCATCCCTTCAGTAAAGTTCCAGAGACTTGCAAAATCTACATCAAGACACATGATAAATGGCTTGGCAGTTTACGATGTTTTTTTTTTTCTTTAAATTGGTGATTTAGAGAAATAAGCATTAAAGTTCATGTTGCTTCTCTCTAATAGGAAGACAGCGTGCAGCAGCAGGTGGTCTTAGTTTCTCAGCTCAAGAGTTCTAATCTGAATTTACTATACTGTCTGTGTGGAGCATCGAATGTTCTCATAGTACAGAACATTCTCGTCCATCCAGTAGAAAGCTATGCTAAAATGCTGAGCGGCTTGTGTGATTCCTGAAAATGTGTGGTGTGTATTCCAACCGTGTGTATTGCAACCGTGACAGGATAAACTGCTTGCAGAAGACAAATGAATAAATAACCATCGCCGCTCCCCAAGAAGCCTATTTTGCAGCCCATATGTATTTCCCATTTAAACTGCTTTTTAGTAGACTTGTGCAACCTCCCCATGTAGCTCTACAATCTCTGGTCTCCTTGAACCCCTAAGATCTCTAGCTCACCCTTGACCTGGCCTTGACACTGAGTGCTCCTGGGCACTTGTTGAGCACAATTACCTATGAAGTGCTAACACAATGCTGGACTGGCAGTTGGCAAAGTAACACTAAAAGGTCCATGTCATTTAATAGTAATGAACGGTATGATTAGAAACGATTGAGTTCCATTAGACTTAATTAAGGATAGGTGCTTGACTTGAGGTCATGTGATGAGGTTGTGGGCAGAGGATCATGGCATGATTGCATGGATCTGGATAGAGCTCTTCCTGGATTAATTTCAAGAGGAATAGCAATTGCATGTCTCTTTTGCTATGCATTTTCTTATAAAGTCTGAATGTCATACCCAGAGTGACTTGTTTGTATTGTTAATCAGCCATGGCCTGATGATTTTAATTAATTTAATTCTGCCTACGCCTGGATTCATTTAGCCTCCATTTCCCTAGAGCTGTGCGTGCATCAATAGAAAACTTCAACGTAATCTTTGATCTTTGTTAATGCAAGTAGCCTACATTGGGGCCACCTTTGTACAAGACCATTGTGTATTGTAAAAGGAAAAACATCAATCCAGCTACATGAATTTATATAATAATTTATATATCCTGTTCTGACACTATAGTTTCTTAGATAAAAGTCTTTCTTCAGTTTCAATGTGCCTTCATGTTCTTGACTATATGTGCTTCTGTGAGAGGGTTGGCATTTCTTTTATTAACGCTAAAAATCAGACGCAGCAACGGATGCAACTGTGCACACATCTCTTTTTATCTTTCTCACCCTTTCTTTCTATTTATCTCTTTTTAGCATAACATAGGCCTTACTACCTTTGTAGCTTTAATTAATGCAAATACTAGTGGTGTATTTCTTTGTGCCGCATCTTGTTGCCACTATTTTTTTTCCTGAGGTGGATTAAGCAAAGCCTATTAATCAAAGAATGGCATGACCAAAATGGAACACTTTCCTAGAAACTTCAGAGGTGAAGAGGGAACTTCAGAGGTGTGTTACTCCCTTAGCAAAGAATTCTTCAAGGGCCTTTTTAGATAGTTAAATGTTTGTGACTTTTACTTGTATTGGTTTCTGGTGGTGAAACACTCTATTGTAGCATTCCACATAGAATCTTAAAAGGGGTCCCTGCATGGTGAACCAAAGAATCTTACTGTATATCCAGCTTTCTAGGACACAGTGGTACAATTGTCAAGGGGACATGGGGGACCCTCCCAATAAACAGACATCCATCAACCAAGGCACCATGCTTATGAAACAACCCTCTCACATGTACTGTCCTCCTGGGTATTATTACACTTGGCTGGTGGAGGTGATATAGCAGCAGCGGAAAACGAACAAGAGGCAAGGACATTATTTTTTGTGCATGCGAGTGTATGTGTAAGTCCATGAAAGAAAATACTATCAGCGGGTATGCTGTGTGTTTTATGGAACAACGTATAGCACAAACAGTACTAACATAAAAATAATTGCTGGCTATTGCATGTTCAATGAAATTCATTTATCACAACCTTTGAGTGTAACTGCGGGCGAGCTGAAAAAAAAGTTTGCAGATCTTGGCGAACTTTAGTTGCTGTACTGCTATCCATGTTACAGTGTTTACCAGTTATGTATGCATGTATAGTATATTGCAAAAATCTTGAGGCACCCCTCATTTTTTTCATATTTTGCTTTCAAAGAGAGAGACCTTCTTGTATTTTTTTTTTTTATGTAGTCTTGAGGAATAGTCCTCCAGGCATCCTGAATGAGTTTTTGGCTCTCGTTTTTTTCAGTCTAGTCTACGTATGCAGCAGTCTTTTTTTGCAAAGCCACACAGTGAATCATTCAAGCATAAAAAACATCTAAACTTAAGGCATGAACAAGTGAGAAACAGGTGTACATGATGACAAATGATCAAGCCGGGGGTAGTTTACTGGTGATGCTGAATGCTGAGTGGTTGGAACAGATGAGAGGGGAAATGAGGTTGCTGCTGAGGTTGTTACATAAACAACCAATTTTTTTATTTATCTTTAGGCACTTTGCATGCTGCAATAAAACATTTGTTCCCATTTCAAATTAGGGGGGCTCAGAACTTTTGCACAGTACTTTATGTATGCATGTTCTGTATGTACAGTATGCATGTTCTGTATGTATGCTCTGTATGTATGTATGTATGTATGTATGTATGTATGTATGTATGTATGTACAGTATGTATATGTATGTACAGTATGTAACCCTATGGACAATGAACTGAAACACTGGCCAATTTAGTGTTGGTGGTTTCATGACTAAATTTGGCCAGCCTGGTGTAAGTAATAGCACAGTTTTGCTTAAAATATTGCAATGCACACAACATTATGGGTGGCATAATGGACAAATTGTTGGTGCACGTCTCCCTGGCGCATCTGTGACCAAGACAACAAGTCTTTGTGATGTATCTAGAGCCATGGTATCCAGGGTAATGTCAGCATACCACCAAGAAGGACGAACCACATACAACAGGAGTAGCTGTGGACGCAAGAGGAAGTTATCTAAAATGTTTTCCGGGTGCTAACCCGGATTGTATCCAGAAAACATAAAACCACAGCTGCCCAACTCACTGCAGAATTAAATCACCTCAACTCTCCTGCTTCCACCTGCTTCGTCGGGAGCTCCACAAGGTCAATGTACAGTACATGGCCGGGCTACTATAACCAAACCTTTGGTCACTCATGCTAATGCCAAACCTTGGTTTCAATGGTGCCAGCACCAAAAATCTTGGGCTGTGAACGATGTGAAACATGTATTGTTCTCTAATGAGTCCACCTTCACTGCCTTTCTCACATCCAGGAGAGTTATGGTGTGGAGAAGCCCCAAAAAAGCGTACCACCCAGACTGCTGCATGCCCAGAATGAAGTATGGGGGTGGATCAGTGATGGTTTGGGCTGCAATATCATGGCATTGTCTAGGCCCAATACTTGTGCTAGGACAATGTGCACCCAATGGTGCAAGCATTGTATCCTGAAGGCGGTGCCATGTATCTCCCATGGACTGCACAGTCCCCAGATCAAAATATTATTGAGCCACTTTGGAGGAGCGAGTCAGGAAACGTTTTCCTCCACCAGCATCATGTAGTGACCAGGCCACTATTCTGCAAGAAGAATGGCTCGAAATACCTCTGGCCACTGTGCAGGACGAATTGATGCTGTATTAGCCGCAAAAGGAGGCCTTACACCATATCAACATTGACTAACATTTCATTGTATGTACAGTATGTATGTATGTATGTATGTATCAGTGTGCATATACAGTACAGGCCAAAAGTTTGGACACACCTTCTCATCTATCTGTCAATGTGTTTTCTTTATTTTCATGA
>JAQMYG010000007.1:9462515-9474497 GCA_030014215.1 Clariallabes teugelsi
TTGTTTTTAATGACCCGCCCCAACCCGCCCCGCAAATAAAGTGACAATTTCTTTACCCGCCCCAACCCGACCCGTGGGGTCCGCGGGTTACCAGACTCTGACGATTCCATTTAAGAAAAATCTGGCAACCCCAGTGGCCTTAAGTAACTTAAGCGCTGCATAACCTGATTCTGAGCACAACGGAAAAAGTCCAGTGTAACAATACGCACAAAGAGTTAAACCAAACCAACACGAATAAACTTGAAAATGCATCTTATCTTGTCAGCATTTCCATCCATACTTTGCTTTCTATTCGGCGCTTCTTTTTGAATCCAGTTTCTTCAAATAAATCTGAAAATGATGTTTTTGTGACCATCTAAATTTCAAGATGGCCGTACCTTTTAACTGAGTTGATTAGCTGCTTTGTCTGTACAATTACACAGTTAATTTAAGCTATGTTATACCTTGACTAGGCCATTTAATTGGACTACTGAACTTGTCCCATTATAACAGCACAGCAAGACTTTCGATTTATTGGCTGAAGTACATCTTACTCCACTACGATAGTTGGCGATATGCCCCCTTTCACATTGTTAGTACTGGACCTTTTCCCAGTTGACTTATTATGTCACACACCAGACACTTGCCAGACAAGTTAGCTAGAAGCAAGTAGAATGTCAAGCAGAGAGCACGTGGACAACTTTACAGCTCTATACAGTTCTTACTGAAGAATTTGCTTGAATCCAGGTGTGCTAGTCTGACTTTGAGAAGTACGACTTAGCATGATTTCCATCGGACTAACATGTTCACGTTTTTTTTTAAAGGCATGTAAAAGTATTAAGTGTGAAGTTCAAGAAAGTTTTCAGTTCATTGTCATGCCTGTTGTGTTAAAATAAAAGACAATAGCAGAAATTCATTTGTCAAGGGTAACAAATTAGAAATTTCACTTGAGATTTCAGTGGCCGAAATGTAAAAGCAGACAATGACAACTGAGCTCTCAACAGCATTTACATTTGGTAGATGCCCTCATCCAGAGCAACTTACAATTTTACAATTTTTTTTACATTTGAACCATTGAGGGTTAAGGGCCTTGCTTAAGGGTCCACAGTGGCAACTTGGTGGTGCTGGGGCCTGAACTTGGGACCTGAATCAATAGTCTAACGCATTAACCACTGAGCTACCCATGATCCCCTAAACAGCACTATGCTATAAATCCATATGTGTGTGAAAATATTAATTGCAGTACAAAACTATGGCAGCATATATAGCTCTGCTATTGTCACAGCAGGGAATTACTTTTTCTTTTCATTAGTACTCCTTGCTTTATTCTCTTCTTAGCCACATGTGACATGCTGCAGAGTTTTCACTCTTGACGTGTCTAGCACTTCCGCTTATTCATAGTTCTGCTGGTTGTCGCCATCTCAGATGACTCATGCTTTGGTGGAAAGAATAGCGTGGAGCTGTACATTTTCTCAGGTGCCTCGACTAAAAAAGCGCATGCTCACTGACTCCTAAGCTCTCTCATGGCTGCATTCCTCAGCCTGTCCGTTTCTCGGGCTGGCAGTTGGTGCCCAGTACAGAATAAGTTGCTTGTTGAGCTTGTGTGTGTTCCTTCTCTTTGGCCTGCTCACAGCGAACGTGCTTCGAGCGGAGTTGCATCTCATCAAAGGCGGCTTTGTCGATTCCCATCAAACCGATTTTGTATGTATTAGCTTCGTAAACTGTGGCCTTGAGGAAAACGATTTGGATAGAAATTCTGCAGTGGAATGAGTCTTTTGAGGGTTTTTTTTATTTTTTATGACGCTCTTTTTGAATTCTCATCTATGTTTTGTTTTTGCATCTCACTTTCACTGTCGTTCTGTTTCTCTGTCATGTCTTTCTGTTGCCGTTTTCTAACAAGGCTGTTTTATCGCCTGTCACGCTGACAAAATCTGACTTTGTCAAACCGCAAGAAGGTATTTTTTTAAGGAAGGGGATGAAACGAACAGGGAACAACTGTATGGAGAAATAAAGGATTCAACAAATATTGCCAGTCTAGACTAATTTTGCTTCACGGCCATCATTTTAAAGAGTATAAAAGTGTAGAGAAAAGCCTGTGCTAAAATTTGCACTACATAGTCTTGGTCTTGTTAGATCCCTAACTTATGTGGTTTATTTATTAGCCAATAATCCTGATTAATGAATTCAATTATCAACTTAAATAATCAGCCCCTCAAGGATAATTGTTGCGATTTAAATTAAAATTAGAGTCCACAATTAATTACAGTGCCATCATACGGTGGAGTGAGTAGCATATTGGTTTCAGAGCTGCTGCAGTGTGTGTGTGTGTGTGTGTGTGTGTGTGTGTGTGTGTGTGCAGAGGTGTGTGCGAACGTGCATGCCTGAGCGAGTCAGAAGCCTATTCCTTTGTCAGCTATAGCAATATATGCAGGCCTGTCAGTCATGATCAGGCACATCGAAGATGCAATTAAGTTAGAGGTTCAAGACAGTAGAGCTCCGGCTAATACACTATCATGACTCAGGCTCTTTGATTGTTCGACTCGAGAGTGAGTTATTGCTTCATCCATTATTCTCTGCAGGTTAAATTCAGTTGTTCAGGTGCCCAGTTGTAAATTAATGACATGTCTTTTTTTTTTTTCCTTGTTGAGGTCTAAGAAGAATAAAGAGGCTTTTAGGCTGAGATATGGATCAGCATATAAATAATATAGCTAGGAAGTCGTGGCAACCAATCTGTACCACTGGAGACCTTTGCAGTTGTTTAAGATGTATTTTACGTCGTTTTTTTTTCCCTCAAGGGCACAAGGTCACTAAATAAAAAATAAGGATTTTTTTTTTCCCCTTTCTGCTCTAAATTTCATGTAGCCTTTAACTCTCATGGTTCAGCATAAGAATAGAGTGAGATCAACCTGCAGGCATTTCACCTGCTCACCGTTCACACACACAGTCTCAAAGAGAAAAGTTTTGCCATACAGTACTTGGACTGGCACATGCCACAGACACGGTGAATGCTTAAAGAGGATAATGTTGCTCTGCTTTAATATCGCTGATTCCTCATAGCTGTGAATAATTCAGAGAAGCAGTAAGGAGGAAGAAAGATCGTAAGGTGGTGAGAGAGAAACCTACTGGTTTTTCACACACTGTCTAAAACACCTGGAAGACCGGGGTGATTCATCGAGCTCGTCAAAGTGAGGTGTCAGCCATTCAATTATGCTCTGCAACTAGCATATGCACAGTAGTGGAAACACAGCGTTAATTTAGCCAAGCGTTAATAGGTTTTGTGTGTGTGTGTGTGTGTGTGTGTGTGTGTGTGAGGCTTCTCTTGCTGAAGTGGTCCGTGTGTTTGAACACAAGACAGCGGAGACACAAGACAGTGGAACAACTAGCTTCCGAGTAGACTATGATAGCTGGCAAGCTGTTAGCGAGTGTTGATTGAGTGAAGAAAAAGCGCTGCGCGATGCTAGAGCAGAAGACCTCCCTGTCTCACTGTTTGTTTAACTTGCAAGTCTCACTCTCCATGTGACTGCTCATCTTACCGTCCTGTCTCACTGCTTGTTTCATGATCTGTCTCATGGTCTGTTACTTTGGCAGTCCCAGCAGCTCCTGTCAGTGGCAAATCTCAGTAATGAGTGAAAAAAAGAGAACTCTCTTTTCTATTTCATACTCCTGATCAAGGAGAAATCTGTTTTTTCCTCCTTGAGTTCTATCATACTGCTGATCAGACTGAGATAAATTCAGCACCAATCTGGTCAGTTGCACAGGAGATGAATCATTGCTCATCATCACATATTTCCTTTCCCATCACCCGCTTTCATGTCTCAGATGTCTCAGAACTTTTAATTGATTAAAAGAAATAACTTCGCTGCGTTCAGGGTTTGTTGTGTTTTTTTTTTTATATCAGAGAGCTGCTGAATCCTGAAGGTGTTAATTAATTTTTCAGCGGTTTGGGCTGCAAATCAAATGGCAGGTTTATATTAAAGCACTCATTCTAATACATACAGTACAGTAATTGTTTCTATAGTAACAATTCGTTCAGAGGGACTTGTATGGTGGGTTGTATCTCTGGGCTGTAAATAAACATTTCAATTTCAAAAAATGTCTTGGTATTTAACAAAGAAAAATCTAAACTAATATGCTAAGTGTTATTAGTGCGCCCCTTGACAAGGATGGAAAAGATCCTAGTCGTCTGCAATACATTATTAGTTAAGACAATACCACCTACTGTACTTCATGGCATCTCCAACTAAGATTTTTTTTTTTTTTTTTTTTGGTGATACAGCGGCTTAGATGTTATCACTACCAGTCTGTGTGTGTGGAGTTTGCATGTTCTCCTTGTGCTTGGTGGATTTCTGGGTTCTCCGGTTTCCTCTCACATTCCAAAGACATGCGGTGTAGTCTGATTGGCGTTCCCCTAGTGTACAGTGGGCTTGCCAGTGCTTGCTTGTGCCCTGTGGTAAGTTGGTTCAACGTTGGTAGCTTGGCTTGTCTCTGGGATAGGTTTTACGCTCCAGCTCACCACACAACCCTACACAAGATAAGAGGTACTGTATACAGTATACATAACAGATGGATTGATGGATGGATGATGTGCTGAAGCTTTATTTATGGGAACATGAATTTCACATTTTTTAAATGTAAATTTTTTACCAGTAAGCATTTTTTTTTCTTTTGCATCAGAGCAGAAAAGTTTGCAGTTTCTAGTTTATCTGTTGCCTGACAAGGTGGAGTTTAAGCTTTATTTCTATCAAAAGAGAGAGAAAAAATTATAACAGGATGCAACTTTGTGCATTCACAGCATCAACTGTAACTATAAACATTTTAATGTATTTCTTGATGAAAAAAAAAATCTAATTGGCAAATTGCTCTGGAATTGTGTAAGAGGAATAGCACACTTCATATTGTGGTGTTATAGGAAAATAATACACTGTGTTGTGATACAGTATAAACCCCGAGGGTTTGTTTTTCCTTTTATTTCTAATTCCATTTGAGCTCTAATTGCTTTAATGGAATAATATAGCAGGTCGGTTTTAGCTTTGATTAAAGCTGATTCCTGGAAACACGTTTATAAGTATCCTTCTTAATTCACAGGAGCATCCACCTAAACCCCATCCATTTCCGGAGCCATCTCCAACAGGCAATGGTGTATCGATTGCTGGGCAACCCCTGCGGGGCAGCGAGGTAAGAATTAGTATTAATGGGAGGCTGGTGGGGAACAGGGGGCGGGGAACTTCTCTCTCCCCGGTGAAGATGAAGATAGATTCACTGCGGCGAAAAGCTTCCAGTCGTTTACCAACAGAACACGTGTCCGCTTGGTGGGTTGTCCGACCTCCCTGTATTCTGTCAGGCTGTTCTGGGAAAATATGTTTGTGGAAATACATAAATACGAACAGCTCAGTGGATTCTAAATGGGGTGGAAAAGCAAATTAGAGTAGAACTGCATTCATCTCTACCTCTGTCATAACCAAGTAGGCTTTTGCTGCATTGTCAGTACTATCAAGCTGCCCTTTGCATTCTAACTATGTGATTATCGATTGTCTGTATGCACACCTCCATCACTTTATGCATGACAGATGTCATTAATTATTGAATGCTGAAGTAAACGAGTGTGCATGGGTACCACTTATTTTCAGGAAACCGTATTATTTTTTCGTCATTGCTGAGCCACTTTAACCCTGCTGGAATAGGTATTAGCTGAATGTAAACCTCTGCATCTCTGATCTTCTTTCAGTATTTTAATTCGGACCCACGTCCCCGATTCCTGTTTGAACTTCTGCAGGCAGAAATAGATCGTCTCTGCCTCCCAACATACAAATTTAGCATTACTACCCCAGTGGGAAAAGAGCTGATTTGCCGGAACATTGCATAAGTGCATTTACAAGATGTACTTGGTATATCACACCAGCCAACTGTGATTCCCTTAATTTCAGTACTGCCTACAGTAGCTGTGCAGATGTTGCCTGTCTATTCCTCCTAGCTATATATAGCTGCATTTCGTCATGATCATTCCAAAGTGACCAATCAGCATGTTTGTCTCCACTAAAATTGTTCAAGGTTGAAGAAACGGAACAATTTTTGCTGACAAAGAAGATAATAAAATCTTGTTCATCAAAGCCTGGCACCCTGATTTAGTCCTAAACCTTTTATGTACTTCCCATCTTTTTCAGGCATGACATAAACTTCTATGTATGCATATACAAATTGTGTATATATGCAAATACAATCACAATAAGGGTTTCCATAAACTGTTATTCATGATACAGTACATGTTCATATAGGTACTTTACCAATTAAGAAAAAAAATAATTGTATGAGGGTCAGTCAGAAATTATCCGCAAGCCGTTAATATTAAAATTTTTGAATGAAGAGCAGCAGCAGTGATTCATTTTTTGCGGTCTGATGGTGTACCTGGTGCACCATTTAGGGAAGACTTTGTGTGTAGTATGGAGAAAGTGTTTTGTTGTAAAGAAGTGTGTATGAATGAACAGAATGTCAAGGGACTCTTTAAAACTTTTGGGGTGGTAAAGAATCCTCCCTGTAGTCCTGATCTTGCTCCATGCAGTAGGGCTATCACCTGTTTGTTCCCCTGAAAGCAGACCTATGAAAACGCGAAGACAGCGGTGCATGGGGGAATACAAAATCTTATTAACAGATGGACAAAGTGGATTTGAAAACAAGGAGATTATGTCAAAATTTATGTATTTGCCTTTTATTAAAGTTAATTAAAATAAATTGTACAGTCAAGGTGTGGATACTTTTTGACTCACCCTCATACTTAATGAGTTGACTTGATTCTGATTGGGAATATCAATTCTTCATTTTCTTTAACAGTGTTCCAAATTGCCTCTGAACCGTCCATATTATATATTTTTTTTTTTACACCTAAGGCAAGCTAAAACGCTACCTAGCTTCTAACACAAGGCTGAATCCCTAATGCCTCTCTAACCCTTATCAAGGGCACTACTTGATGTGTGGAACAAGTGATTGTACACTCTACAGAGCATGTTCGTTTTCACTCATTCTCACTCACTTACAGTATTGTCTATACCTGTATACAATATATACGAGTTTTAGAGTGCAAGGTGGGGTACACCCTGGATGGGGTGCCAATCCATCGCCGGGCAGACACATACACACTCTAACATGCCAATTCACACATTATGGGCAAATTAAAGAACACCAATTAGCCTAATCTGCATGTCTTTGGACTGTGGGAGAAAACCAGAGCACCCGGAGGAAACCCACCAAACATGTAGCATGCAAACTCCATGCACACAGACCCTGAGGGGGGAATCGAACCTGGACGCTGGAGGTGAAAGGCGACAGTGCTAACCATTACGCCACCATAACACCTACTGTACGCTAGACTTCCATTTAACCTTATTATAAAGTTAATGTAACTGATATCTTTAATTGTAATAAGTGAAAATATATATATTTTTAAAAACTTAAAAGATTTACACGTTTATTCTCCTCACCTTTTTTGTAGTTTTAACTTACAAAACTTCGGTGACGGACACTTGCACAAAACTTACAGTAGTGTAGTTAGTATAGTATAGTTAGATCCAGCTTACATGTCTTGGTCCCAATAGTAAGGACACATTCTGATTGTGCATTTGGTTTTCACACTATCGTGCCCAATGCTAGAGAGGGACAGCAGAATGCTTCAACATGGTAAATCACAAGCAGACATCGCCAGATGGTTTGGCATTACCAGGAATACCATTTCCCGGCTATGGAACAGATTCCAAACAACTGGTTCCACTGCTGACCACCCTAGGTCTGAAGGGCCAAGAATGACAATGGTATTGTTTAAGAAATCGTACAGAAGATGCTGCCTGCATCGTCAAGATATGATCAATGACCAGGGTTCAAATGACACAGTGGCCTTCAGGGAGCCCTGTTTTCTTGTGTGCACCCTGACTTCCCAAATCACATGCATGTACTGTACATACACAAGTGCACGGCAGCACAGTCAATAACAGGGTCACTGCGAAAAACTTCCTAGTATTACTGTTGCAGGCAGTTTCATTGTGATCTCAGGGAGTTTTGTCACCATAACACCTGGTTTGCTCATCAGGGACAAAGATTGAATCCAAATTGTCCGAACAGCGTTGTTTCCATTTGACATACCAAGAACTGAATAAAACCACTGTTTGTTTTTTTTAATTACTGACTTACAGTCTGTTCAACTACCGTGTCCACTCAGTGATGAGGAGTTCAGGTAGCTACTAAATCACGTAAATTGGAGTGCAGCGCCACCACGCATGGATGGCCACAGCAGGAATAAACACAGAATTGTGTTAATTAGTGGAGACGGATTTAAGAATTTCAGAAAATTTTTATTTCATCAACTCACAAAAAATAAAATATAACCTATAACATAAATGTGGACATTTTTTTTAATAACTCCCTTTAAAAGTCTCATGGGAGGCTTTCATGAGGCTTCCACGAGAGCTTGTGTCCCTCTCATAGCAGCCACGTTCCCCTTAGCTCCCTGTAATTTGAACTACAGTATGTGAATAACAAAGGCTCATTCGCTCTTCGCTTGGTATTGACTTTTTAAACATAATGTTGAACACGCCAATTTTATGCTGTCAACCTCAAAATTTCCATGATCTCTAGAGCTGGATGATTTGAATTCCTGATTGCTGATGGGCACACAGAGATTTTCGCATAAAATCAAACTTTCTTATTTCTTTGACAGAAATACATTTAATTTATATGTGCAATATTTCTTTTGTCCATGAATACAATAAACCTCAGAAGAAGACAGATATAAATCAAAAGAGGTAGCTGACTCCAACTGCAATGAGATAAATTGTCATGCTGAAAAATTACCAGGAATGTTAAAAATACAAATAACATTAACTGAAATATATACATTTGTGCAACTAGGACAGGTCTATAACATCTTTACCCAAAGTTCAAGGAGTCTACATACTTAGTGTCATTAATTATCCAATAATAATCTAGCAAATCCTTAATTTGGAAGTACTTAGCAGACGAGTTCCATAGCAAAAATGCCATTGTTCTAAACAAGTCGCTTTCACTCCACTTCAATGGCATTGACATAATAACTGTGCCTAGTGTAGACCGACTCACATACTCATATCCCAGAGTGAGTGACACATCAAATATTGAACTCAAAAAGTGAGAATTATTCAGGAAAGCAATATCACTTGATATATGCTGACAGAGACTGACCCCAGACTATAAGCACTACACTGAACACTGTATTACCTTACATGGCTGGCACCAGATGTGTAGATAAAGATGCCGCCTCTACACTGTGGTATTGTTTTCTGTGAAATAATATTTAGTATGTTAATTTACATAATAATCTGATGAAACAACCTCAAGTAATCAACACAACTAAAAATAACAATTACAACAATTTCAGGAACAGAAAAATATTTTTAAAAAATAAGCATACCAAAAATGTTAATAATTCTATCTTTAAAAAAGTAGATTTCTCAAATTTCAATCATTACAATCAACATAGAGTTGACTGCAAATTTTCTAAAAATAAAAAAAATAAATAAATAAAAAAAACAGCTGTGCATCATTTACAAATGAGATGATTCTTTATGTGTCAATTATTATTATTATTATTATTATTATTATTATTATTATTATTATTATTATTATTGTTATTGATACATTCTCAACATTCCTGTTACTTAATCGTCAGGCAGTCCTCTAAAATCTAGAAATCTAGATCAGTTCAGTCCCACACAGTGTGATCTTCCATGCTTCAAACACACTTGCTCTCCCTTGGCTCTGGTCCAGATCCCTTCTTACTGTAATCAATTGCAGTGCACCTACCCTTTCTGGCACTATTTTGATTTTGGCTTTCCAGAATCTGCTGTTGTCAAGTCCCACGTTCTTGTCCTCTGTGCTTATTTTATTTTATTTTATTTTATTTTTTTTTTTTTTACAGTTTGTGAATGTGATGTCAATGAGTAGAGTATGTTCTTTACACAATAATATCAGAGTGGTTTGCCCTGATAATTATGTCCACATGCATGCCCTTGTTCTATATGATGATAAAACTCGAAGTGTCTTACAGGTTGAGGTACGGTACTGCAAAAGTTTTTCTTAAGTCGCCCCTCATTTCTTAAGAGTTTGCTTACAATGATCCAGACTTTCTTGTTCAGTCTTGAGGAATACTCAAAACTCAAATTTGAGGTTCTACAGTCTCTCCTTTGGGGCAAATTTTTGGCTCTCATTTTCAGTCCAGTCCCTGTACTCGACCAGTTTCAGGATGTGATTGTTAATTTCATTTAATGTAGTTTAATTTCATTTGAAGAAATTAAAGGTTGCTCAAGACTTTTGCACAGTACTGTACATGCATGTACAACACCAAGTTCCTTGCAAATCATTCACTGATGTAGTTTGTTACCTTTCATGTAATATTTACCTGGTAGTATGGAACAGCTGGATATTATACAGTACACATATCTGACTGTCTCTTCTGTTGTGCTCAACACATTCTACACTTGCCATTGATTATGATTATGACTATGGATCTAATTAGTAGTAATAAAATTGTTATAAATAATAATAGTTTGTCATTCATTCATTTATTCATTCATTCATTCATTTTCAAGATCTACTTTGTGAGACAGCAGTACCAGATTGTGAGCTTGGAAAATCCATTCAGCAGATTTTACAGAAATCAAATTGAAGTCGATTCAGATGATGAAGTGAGAGTTTGGATCGTGTGATGGATCTCTCGTCTTGTAAAACGATCAGATGTCACACAAACTCCACTTATTATTCTTCTGTCAGTCAAATTGTTAAGACAAAGCATTTTCTCTTAAGCATGTGTCAGCTTACACAGGGATGGATTTAATTTTAGTGTCTAGAGAAAGAGAAATAAAATAGATAAAGGATAGAGAGAAAATATAAAGATAAATGTTTATGAAAAAAAGAGTCTTCCTAGCTACTCAAACTCAGGTTGGACTTGCATCATGACATGGTTAGCTGCAGCAGAGGCTCCTTACCATAAATTTTGGAGGGACAGGATGACATTAATAAACGACATAGCCTCAAACAAAATTGAGTGGCTATCACACTTGACTTATGCCAGTAGCTACTATCTAGTGAATTTTTAAAGTATCCCCATAATAAGCAGTTGAGAGTCGACAACATACAGTACAGTCATTCAGTGTGTAGCAGCTCCATCATTTGAGTGGTTTTAAAAGCACCTTTCTTTAACTGTATTAAATAAAGCAGGTATGTATCTCACTGTGAGGAAGATACTGTACACCCAGACGAACAATAACATTTAACATAATTTCCAAACTGTGTTCAAAAAAGAAATCAAAAAATACATTGGAAAAACAAAGAAATTGTTTGCTGACATACTTCTGATCTGGAGGATTATCTACTACATAAGACACCTTTCTCTTTCCCAATCACTACAGCATCTCTTCAATTAGAAATAGTTCTTTAACATCACAGATCCCCAGTGTGCACTTAGACACTGCTTGTGTTAAAGGGTATTTATTAGATTTAATTCTAAGAGCTAAGAGCTTAGTGGTTGCAGAGTACTTTTGTATTTGCCCAGTTTGGCATAAAAACCTTGACCTTGGCATCAGTCTTTAACCATCATGTCTGCGGCTCCTCCTTTATGAAAAATATAGTAGCAAGTATGCGTTTCCAATTCTTACCATGAGGTGCAATAATATTTCTGTGGAGTTAATGGGAGCATGCTGCGCCACGATTACACAACAAGAAGGCGACCAAGTCAGTAGAACATCAGCTTCTATCTGTAAATAGCATTAAAAAATAATAGTAATTAATTAATTTAACACTCAAAAGAGGCACCTAAGATTTCATCAGAATTCAGTTTGAATGGAGAAGTGAAGAAGGACTTTCAGATTAGCCGTCATCTTGATAAGATTTTGTTTTATTTTGTTTTTTAATTACTTAAAGTTTATTATCATATCTTGGTAAAAGCCAGATCTCACTGTAGCAATAAAAGGCATTTTGGCCTTTTTT
>JAQMYG010000007.1:9509622-9529088 GCA_030014215.1 Clariallabes teugelsi
AACCCTCAACTGCTCAGATGTGTAATGAGATAAAAAAAAAATGTAAGTCGCTCTGGATAAGAGCGTCTGCCAAATGCTTAAATGTATATTATGAATATATATACAGCCTATGAAAAAGAGTGAAGCCATTACAACATCGAATTTAAAATAGTAATAGGAAGTTTGAATTATTTTAGTGACTCGGTTCCAGTAGCGGTTGGTCAATAAGGGGCGCTTGGGTGCCGCCCCCTTAAAGTTAGGCAGAGAAGAATGCTACTTTAACATGTAATTATTTGACTTAATAATTACTTATTTTAATAGTGAAATATTAAAATTTCACCATGCAGCAGCTTCTCACATTCTATAAACACAAATGATTCATACATTTGGCAACTGCTTTATCCTGGTCAGTGTCACGCTAGAACCTGAGCCTATTCCTTTCCACTGAAGGAGACTACATTGGGTTGCACTCCTGTCAGGCGAGATCAGGAATCTGATGCTACAGTGAGCACAGACTCAGTAAACTGGAGATTGGAAAAAAAAGATCAAGAGACTTTCTCTTTGCTTATAACCTTTGCCTCAGATTCTTGTTATTTACTGACAAAGCGGAGGGAGTCCTTTGCTTTTGTCATCCATCTGCATCAACATTTGATGTGTTGTACTTTTGAGATGCTCTTCTGCTCAACACCGATGTATCATCTACAAGACATTTCCTTCTGCAAAAATGTTGCTCCCTATATGTTTTTTTTTTTTTTTTTGCATCATTTTGTATAAACTCTGTGTATACAGTAAAAATCAGCAGTTTTTGAAAGACTCTGCTAGGCCGTGGCCAATGTCACTGAGATCAACATGAATAATATCTCCAAGATTTTATGATTGGGTCACTGCATGAATGAGGTCTGACAAACAGAATTATGAGATTTGCATGTATGAGGAGGTTACATGTGATGCAACCCTTAAATTTGGTCACAATAATGACGTCTGCTTTTTACCAGGAGCAATTTTCACAAACAACCAAAATTGCTGCCTGTCTCTGAAACTGCTTTTCAGTTGGAATTTTGCTGGAGTATCTCCATCTCACCACTGATTTGCTTGGCTGAACAGAAAGATTCATCTCCTGCCAGCGCAGGACACTGTTTCAGCATTCTCATACAGTGCTAACACAAAATCTACAGCCGGCAATCAGCCACTGATTCGCGACAGCGTCTGATGTCCGACAGCCAACTTGGTGTGTCAGGGACTGCTGATTAGCAGCGAGGAGGTAAAAATGTGCTAATCTTTAGTGTTTGTCTTTAGTGAAAGTGTTGAGCATTGATGTGGAAGCAGTTTGCAGGTTTTGAGGATGCTGTGACAGGGGTGATTACGTTTAGCATGAAATCCTGATTGGCTTTATGGGAGCAGTTAGGAGGTCCACACAAGCGCCATGAGCCGCTATTAGTTTTGACAACCAAGCAATTAAGGTCTGCTCAGGAACCAACAGACTTGGACAATTTAGTGTTTGGTCAGCATTTTGGGTCTGCGACAGAGTACAGAGCTGATGGGGTATGCTGGCTTAGGGCTGGGCTCTCAGGGGCCCTGCGGTGTCTGGGTCATGATGGTGATGAATAATGCTGTGCCTGGCGAGCTGACACGCACACTCAAAGCCAGTGCATCCCTGGGCCAGTTGCTCCTAGCCACAGCCAGGAATTAGTGATGGCTCTTATTAATCACCTCATCAGGCTCCAACACACTCACATACAGACACACACTCTTCTACATACAGAGCACATTTACTACAGGTACATCCCATACATCATGCATTACAAGAGCTAAAAGGGCAGGGACAAATCTGACCAGAGATCAGCCATGGTTTAAATACTGAAAATACCATAGTGGGACTGGACACATGAGCAGGCTGTGATCACATTTTAGGAATAAGGGCTGTGCAACTTTTTCACTATTCAGCTCACAACCATTTTCTCTCTCTCTCACTCTGCATGATTATTACTGAATGGCATTAACAGGTTTTCTTGGTGCACAATAAGGATTTCTGACATTACAACGAAAAACAGTTGGACACAAAAGGACACATTTAAATGCTGTATATGTACTTTCTTTTTTTTTCTTTTAAAAAACATGGAACCAAAATCAGTGTAATGCAGTATTTTTTCACAGCTTATTTAGCAAATGAGGAATCTAAAAGGTCTTCCTTCCAAAGTTAATTATTTATTGCTTATTTTTAAGTAGGTGCTACGAGTTACTGTATGTAAGCAATAAAACACTGCAGGAAATCGCCTCTTATGAAATAATCAATGCTGGGTGGTGTGATGTGGCCTAACAAGAAGAAGAGTTAAGCAAAGTTGCTTTTTTTTTTCATAATAAATAACACCATTTCCCAAAGTGTTTCATTTTCCTTATATCCCAGCAACTTGTCCATGATTACAAATTGTGTCTTGTCCCGAAGTGGTGTGAGGGGAAACAAACTGCACATTATGCCGACACTGGAGACTCCTTCTACAAATATTACATACATTAACCAATTGCATTATTTCAGCTTTAAAGGAACGCTTCAGCATTTTGCGTACTAATCCATGCACATCACATCTTTGGGACAATATCAATGCAAATTTAAAACTATTACCATTGGACTTTCATGATAAAGGTCTTACGATGAAATAAAAATGACAATGTTTTCTTTATGCAGATTAAAATCCCAAACTCAAATTACTTATTGTTCCTAAAAAAAGTATGTATCCAAATGGAAAGTGAAACTTGAATGCCTTAACACTTTAACAAAACCTTGTTCAGCAATTATACAGTTTTGAGATTTAAATAAAAAAAATACCTGACTTAAGAATACAGTAAAGCATGCAAGAAAGCATTTTAAAAAATACTTATTAACCACCCAAGCAAGTGCCCCTCAACTTTTTTTTTTTTTTTTTGCCATCAATGTTAATTAAGAAAATATTTTTTGGGTCTCGGAACTTGTCTAAGGAAATTGTCCTGAATTTGTAGCCTATTGTAATCACATATATGCATAGTGAATAGAAGTTTAATTGAAACTTGCTGGAGAATCCCTTTAATTTCAAAATTCATGGCTCTAAGCTTGTGCATATCGTCTCTGACGTACTTCTACTTTCTTATGAGCTTGACCTTTCTATAGCAAAGAGCCTTTGAAAGCTAAAGCCCAATCCACCTCATAAAGTTCATGGATCATGAAAGATCATGAATTAATTTATCTCTACATCATAGAAATTTCTAATCAGCGATCAAACCGCTTCATATACTTTCCTAGTAGTGGCCACCCCTACTTTATGGAACAGTAGGCCAAGCGCATGGGAAATTTATGAAGCTTAGAAACACTGCCCTGCCAGAAATAAAACGGGAGTGAGGCTTGATTTCTCCTCGTCCAGGTCTGTATTTGTGGGTACCTAAATCAAAAGGTCTTTAGCTGACAAACACCAAGGCGGAGTTTTGATATACTGTGGCCTACATCTAATTGTCTGTTTGCTTTGGTGAGCCATTGGATCCTGGTTCCCCAGCCTGAAATAAATGCACTCTAGCCCTGAGCATCCGTGAGCAGTAGAAATAACTGTGTAAAAGTAACACACTCTTGGGATGAGCCACCTTCATTTTTTCTGTCTTGTCTCTTAAAAGAGTGAAAGTGATGCATGGTTGGCGCTTTCATGCAGCACTGCCCATAGAGTCCAGAGTTAAAAATAATCAAGGCTTCACAAAAAAAAAAAAGGGAGCTACCAAAGCAAAGCAGTTGAGTATGCAGAAAATCATTCCAAAAAAACGAGATGGACGTTTTGGAAAGCAGGCGTTCCATCAGCAGGTGTGAATAATGCATTATGTTTGTAGCCGTTACAGCGTGTGTTCTTGAGCTGTAGAGACCTTGTGTTTTGGCTCCGGCTCTGACAGACGCTGGTGGCTTTGATTGGCATTTCGACAACTCTCAAATCAGAGATGTGGCCTCCGGGCCAGCTCTGAAAAGGTTTGGATGGAGCATTGTGAAGCCCCGCCCCCTACTGGTGGTGCTTTTTCTTTTCCCCTTTTCTCTGTCAAGCTCCCTCAAACACACACACACACACACACACACACACACACACACAGCAGAGATGCGAGCTGCACATTAATAGAAGACCTAATGGTTGTTCCCTTAAAGTCTGGAGCCAGTGGGTGTGGGGGTGTGTGTGTGTGTGTGTGTTAGACCACTCTCAGAAGAGGGAGAAGGAGTGCATTTAGGAGGTGAATTGACTGTTGAGTCCACTCTTGTGTCAAATTTATGTCAGTGTCCAGGGGAAAGAAGCTCTCAAAACAGTCACTCAGGCTGAATCCTGGCTGCATTGGTAAACAGCCCGTCTAACCTCACTCACACTCTCTTTCTGCTGCATTAGCTTTTCCTCCTCATCTCTCTCTCTCTCTCTCTCTCTCTCTCTCTGCCTCTGTTCATTGTTCTCTTTTTCTCTGGCCCCCTTCAATTTTGAAGCTTTTCTTTTTCCACAGTATCTCCTGTCTCTGTATAGGCTTTTTCATTCATTTTCTCATTGTGTATTCACTTTCATGTTTCACTCCGCCTTCTGTTCTTTACTCAAAGCACAGACAAAAAAAAAATTCCCATGCTTGACTATCTCCCCCAGAACGAAGGAGAATGGGAGAAAGCACAGCCCCATTCTACCATCTTCAGGAGGTAATTAAGCCTCCAAGGGGATGAGGGAAAAAATGCAGTTGATCTTGATAGCTTCCCTGCATTGTGCAGTTCAGATCCTGCAGTTTTGTTTGTATTGTGCTATAGGTGGGACTGATTGAGGACTTGATCTATCAGTGGGAGAACTCTTACTTGAAGAGTCAGGCTCAGAAACCTGCAGGAGTCAGGTGCTGAAGGAAACCGATCCTCTGAAACAGAAGGCTTTCTCCAAGCTCTAAGAGGTTAATTCAACATTTCCAGCCGTTTCCCCAAAACGGCATGCTCCAGGCAACAGGCCAAGTGAGAACTACCTGTGCCTCGCATACAGCCACTAGCAGCTTGAGAACCAGTCGCTCATCTTCAGAGGGAGTGTTCTCCACTCCCCATTACTCCATACTGACAGAAATAAATAGACTCTGCAGCTTGGTCCTCTCTCTGATTTAAGGTCTCCTTTTTTAACCTCCCCTTGTTTACGAGTTAGACACTGTCTCCAGCTCGGCTCTCTAGAGGACACGAAGCAATTGCGATAGCTTATAAAACAGAAAGCATGTTCGACCTTATCATGCCAGCATCTCCTGCATGCACATTTCATCCGGAGGCGCATTCCTATATCATCTTAAACAAACTTCGTGAAGCACTTTGGCTGTCTATCAAAGGAATATGTAGATATGAGTGAAAATGGATATTTTATAGTCGCCTGTTTAAATAAAATGGTGATGCATCGATTGAGATAAGAGTGTTGCACTTGTTGCTGTGGATTGCTCTGAGGAAGGCTAAACAGAACAACATTGCCTAGTAATGTGCATTAGTTTTGCATTATATGGAGGCTATATAGGACATTTTGGTATTGGAAAATTATAAACAACACAAGTTGGTTATGGGGCGGCACAGTGGCTTAGAGGGTAACACTGTTGTCTTGCACCTCCAGGGTCGGGGTTTGATTCCCACCTCAGGTCTGCGTGCATGGAGTTTGCATGTTCTTCCTGTGCTTGATGGGTTCCCTCCGGAAACTCTGGTTTCTTCTCACAGTCCAACAGTTTAGGCTAATTATCATTCCCAAATTGCTCCTAGCATGTGAGTGCGTGTGTGTATGTGTTCCCTGCAATGGATTGCCACCCGGTCCAGGGTGTATCCTGCTTCATGCCCTAAGTCTCCTGGCATAGGCTCCAGGCCACGCAACAGAGCATACAGGATTAAGTAGTATAGACGACAAGAAGTTGGCTATTTTGCAATAACATTATGCTCCAAATTCTTTTGATATCACAGCAATTTACCAATGCTAATAACGTTAGCTGTACTGAGCACAATACATGCCTTCAAATCATTGTTGATTCATAGACCGAAAATTCATCTTTCTGACATCCTAGCACTCTGGTAAGTGAAGCCTATTACACACACATTTTGCCTATATGCATCTTAATCCTTAATCTTCTTCATGTTGGATGGACTGTGCCTAAAGGCAATTAGATGCTGGCAGTCAGTGACAGGGCTCAGCCCCATTCGCGATCAGCAGTAAGCGAGCCTATTCTTACCGATGCAGAATAAATTAATGGCGCGTATCGAGTGGCCAGAAGGGGGAACCCATTTGCATTGTACAGTATTGGCATGTTGTAGAGATTAATTATACCCGTGGCGTTTATGTAACTGATAAACAGTCATCATAATCCCGGCTTACATGTATAATGCATGAAGGCAGAATGGATGTGCCGAATTTTAGCAGGGATATCAACGCAATATATGAAGCCTGTGTGACCTGGAGATTAGGTTTAAAAGAATAACCACCCTTTGACTACTTGGGTGTGGAGCAATTAATCTGTTTCCCTTTATTCTATTTCTGTCTTAAAGCTATAAAACTTAAAACTGTCTCTCTTGTCTTTGCACTTCGGGTGCCGGTGTACATTTTCAATGCTATTGCGTGTCACTTTGAAGTTAAGTACATAAAGCTTAAATGAATTTTGTATACTAGAATTATATACACTTTACAATGGCCAAACTCAGTGTTTAGCCCATCACAGTTGTTTGTTATGCTCATGTTCATGAAGGGTATATGTAAATGTGAAATAGTTAAATTTAAAAAAGATGTCATGAGTAACGAGATGATGCTAAAGCTATTTTTGTCATGCGGAAATAGATTCTTATTAAACATCTCATGTTTGCTGTTACCTGCTAATGATAGTCAGGAGGTTAATTCTAGCCTAGTCTAGAGTATGCTACATATGCTAGAATTATACAATTGCTGTTTTATGTAAGCAGAATATAGCGTTTTACTACTCTTAAAGTGTTATTCACAATCCAGAATGCTTCACCTTTTCCTAGTTTTTGGAATTTAAATTTTAAAAATGTAATTCCAAATAATTAGTCACCTTGCACCTCTAGGGTCCGGGTTCGATTCCCACCTCTGGTCTGTGTGCATGGAGTTTGCATGTTCTCCTTGTGCTTGTTGGGTTTCCTCAGTGTGCTCTGGTTTCCTCCCAAAGTTCAAAGACATACAGATTAGGCTCACTGCTTGTAGTAAGTGAATGAGCATTTAAGTGTATGTATGTACAGTATGTGTGCCCTGCGATGGATTGGCACTCCATCGAGAGAGTACCCCACCTTGTGCCCTAAGTCTCCTGAGATAGGCTCCAGCCCCCCCAACATACTATACAAGTCCCCAACATACAAATGAGTTCCGTTCAAAAAGCCCGTTTATAATTCCGACAAACATTGTCTAGGTACTACAGTAGACTAACACAATTGGCTATACACAGTATAAAACTAACATGACCTTGTCCCCTTGTTCTTTAGAATCATGCCGATGGTTGAAAGATTCATGCTAAAAGAACGAGCGATGTCTGTTATCTTTTCACCTTGCTCCATTCTCTCAATTATTTTCACTTTTGTCTGCATCATTATTGCTTGGCGCTTCCTAACAGTACCAGCTTCATCGCTGCTGCTTTTATGCTTGCTTCCAGACATCCTTGGATACAAGCTGCACATACATGTATGCCAGACATGTGATCTAGCTTCCACATTTGAATACAGTATGTAAATGCAAACGCTTGTTCATATCTTCAAAAATTCATAACCCATATGTAGGGGACTTACTCACTCACTCACTCACTCATCGTCTATACCACTTTATCCTGTATTCAGGGTCGCGGGGGGCCTGGAGCCTATCCCGGGAGATTTAGGGCATGAGGCGGATACACCCTGGACAGGGTGCCAATCCATCGCAGGCCACACACACATACTGTACACACACTCATTCACACACTATGGGCAATTTGGGAAAGCTAATTGGCCTAATCTGTATGTTTTTGGACTGTGGGAGGAAACCACAATACCCAGAGGAAACCCACCAAGCATGGGGAGAACATGCAAACTCCATGCACACAGAGACGGGAATCAAACCCAGAGCCTGGAGGTGCAAGGTGACAGTGCTAAGCAAAAATTAATTTATAATACTTTTGTTTAGTAATAAAAATTTATAGAAACCAGGTATACAAAATTCATACTGAAACATTTCTGTCAGCTTTCAATGTCTAAAATCATACCACTGGTGCATTTAAATAAAATTTTATAAAAAATGAAATTGATTAAATTAGTATACTCCAATATGACATTTCATTTTATTCTAAACACTTCTCTTTGATCAAACTACTTAATTGATTTACCTACTTAACTGATTTACCTACTTAACTGATTTACCTAACAGTATTAAAGGTGTAAAATGTAAACTGTAACTAGTTTCATTGTTTTGTTTTGTTTTTTCAATAGAGCACAGCATTAATATCATCAATGGTATAATGTTTATTTAATGACACAGGGGGCTCTCCACTCAGACAACTTAATGAATGACCAAATCTGACAATCAGAATCCATTATAGAGACAATTAAATAACTAATAAAGCATTTTAAATTCATCCACCATCTGTCCAAATCTTGTTAATGTGTCAAGGACCTATATGCATAGAGTGATTAAACGGCTTAACAGGTCATATCTACAGTACTATCACTGCTGGCCTTCAAGCATAGCGATATGTTTTTAAAGATTTTTTTTAATTAATTAATAGATTAAAATTAATGGTTGGACTTGCTGTGGATTTAAAGTCCTTTCACTATGCTGGAAACACAGGTGTAGGAGCTGCTGGATAATGCTGGATACTGGATAACTAATCTTTCACAAATTACAACTAACAACATATAAGAACTTTCTCTCTTCTACTGTATCTAATGACAGATTAATTTAAAAAAAGAAACAGTTATTACACAGTAGTTGAATGAATGAATGAATGAATGAATCAATCAATCAATCAAGGGCTCATACAGTATAGTAATTCAGAATGTAGATGAGTCAGTAGTAGGCGTCTTACCTGCCATTGAGAAGGTCCAGGTTCACGTCCATGGCACTGGCATGACAGGGCACCATTATTGCCATTCTCAAGGCCAGGGAAAAGTATCAAGTACAGCCTCAGGTATAAAACCTTGCCAAAATCAAATGTGTATATCGGATAATCCACTGTGGCAACACCTTAAGGGAGCAGCTGAAAGAACAACAACAGGAACAATTTTGGGATTTATTGCATTCCATAAAGTGCTGAAAATTTCACTGGGTGTGCTATCTGTATCAGCTCTGAAACTGTGATGTGGCTGCTGGCAGTCAAAACCTTTTGGGTAATTTTAAGTTCTTTGTGTGGTTCTTCAGTGGTAGATGTGGTAGATTTCTTTCTTTCTTTCTTTCTTTCTTTTCAAAAATCTAGCAACTAGGCCATGAGCTTCAAACGTGCACCTTTTCAAGAGCCACATGAAAGTAAAACCTTATTTTTTTGCACTTTTTTATTTATTTTTTTTGGTTTCATCCTGCGGGATTCCAGTCTTGATGAACACATCTACAGCTTTTCAGCAAGCTTTCAAAATAAAAATAATTGTGCATCTCATATTTCTATCTACATTTCTTCAGAACAGTACCCGCTTGACCTGAATAATGTATTCGTACTCAGGGACGTCCCTAATAGGCAGCTATCACTGCAGTTTGGACACCTAATGACTAAACAAGGGACGTGTGCGAGTGTTGATCTTAAGAGAGGGCAAGTTTACTCAGACCCCTGGAGAACACACTGGTAAACATCCTTCCTGCTATGTTTCTCCAGAAGTGTGAAGGTAGAGAAGTTCTTCTGATCAAGTGTGGCAGACACACAGACACACACACACACAAACAATACTCCTGTGGTGAGGGAACAGAGAAGCACCTGAAAAGAGAATCACACAAAAAACATCACTGGAGTATGCGTATACAAACCCACAGCAGGATCTAAGCATGTCTGATCTCAGCTTGCCCCACAATCAGACCACTGAATGCAAACATGGTGTATGGCGTGTTTCAAAATAGCTTCAGTGTTGTGGCGCTGGAAGTTTCGCGCTGGAGGAAAATAAGAAATTTGATGCTATCCAGGTATAAAGTATTGATAACGCGAGAGCTGACAGAAAGAGCTTCAACGTATCAGGTGCAGCATAAAGGCGTACTTGAAGCTATAGCATCCCATCTCTCTCTCTAATAATCACATTCTATGGCTCTGACACTTTAACAATAAGAAATACTCGTATCAAATATTTCATACGTCAAATATGTTTAGCTACTCTTTTACTAAAAATGCTACAATATGCCTCCGTGAATCGGTCAGGATTATTATTGACATTGAAGTGACTGGCATTGAGCCGGTTTTCCATTCAATGATAACAGAACTGTGATAAGCAGACAGGCTAGCTCCTTGTATAAAGTCAGCAGATCTTTGAAGCACTTCAAAAATAACAAGACAAGGTCTCTGTGGGTCTCAGTGCCGAGCAGTGCTTTGTGTGTAACAATTGAAATAACACATTTCGATTTACAGCATTGGCAGGTGTGTAAACCAAGAGCTGATGAAAAGTAAGGCCATGTTCCACTGGCCATTTGCACTGTTTGACATAAAAGTAAAATTATTACAGTGGTGTACAATTTGAAATCATTAAATCAGTATGAAGAACGTTCATTAGGACATAATGTGCTAGCGGGGCGGAAAAAAACTTTTTTTTAAAACTTTGATTCCACTTTAATGAGATTTAAATTCCAAAAGATTATTCTATCATAATAGGCAGTACAATGGTTAGTGGCAACTCCATGGTCAGGGTTCGATTCCCACCTCATAGAGTTTGCATGTTCTCCACGTGCTCGGTGGGTTTAATAAGCGTTCCGAAATTGCCCATAGTGCTTAATGAGCATGTGAGTACTGTATATGTGTATGTATGCCCTGCGATGGATTGGCACCCCATCCAGGGTGTACCCCACCTCATGCCCTAAGTCTACTCACTCATTCTCTATACCCCTTATTCTGTACAGGGTCACACAAAGCCTGAGGGATACACTTTCATAACCGTATCCATCTTTTTTCCCCCCGACTTTTGCTCTGACTTTTCCCCAGCAACAGTGTCCTGTTCCACCCCAGCACACACGGCCCTCTGAGCATCCAGAGTAAATTTGAGAAAAAAAGTGTTTAACAGTTAAGGAGTAACATCACTTCAGTACTCGGTAAGTTAAGGGATAACTTACAGTTACAGTAGTTCAGCTTCAGAGTCGCTGATGCTAAACTACAAATGTTATATCTGTTAACTTATTCGTATGAAAACCGAATTGAATAAATTCTCAGTTAATTTAAGACATCACTCTAAATATGTAGTTACTCCTGAGAATGACAAAAAACCCTTGAAAATATCAAACCCTTTTAAATATGAAGCAATACATAGCTTTAACCCATCTTTGGTCTCTTACACACTCCGGTGGTTTATAGCCTTATTAATACATTTTATTATATTATTATCATAACTAGATAGTCTGTTAAATGAAATAAAATTTTATAATAAAAGTTGTTTGTAAAACTGTTGTACAGTATAAAATCAATATCACGCTTGAGGTCATGCTGCTGTACTGAATATCATCAAGGCTGTGATTTTGAGTACAGCAGCACTCCATCTCATGTACAGTAATATTGCAAAATTATAAATACATTAAAAGAATCTTCAAAGTGGTCTTACAAATAATACAAGTAATATTCTATGGATTTACTGTGTTCTTATTGTAGTAGTTGCACTCTCAGTTAGACTTCTAGCTAATTCAAAAGATCTAAACATCTATCTTTTATTTATAATTATCTTATTTTAGCTGCCCCAATTGGCAACACCGCAGCAGTTCTGGATATTGATTTGAGTTTTTAGATGCCCATCCTGATGCAACAGGAGTGAATGTACTGGCTTTCTGCCTCCCCAATGGATGAGGTTTCCCACTGTATAACGTTTACAAGCCACTGCTATACAATGTATTAACAGCATCACTACTACAACCTCCTCAACGCTCAGACCTGCGCATATGCATTGAAGGGGATGAGTGATGGAGCAAGCAACAGATGTCTTGTCAGCAGTCCTGATTGTCTTGAACAGAAAAACTACTTACTACACGTGATTACTACGTGAGGTAAAAGATCTCTGCGATGATCAATGAATTTTTTTTGCCACTTACAAGACCTCATATTGTACGTGAGTGGAAAGTACTATAACAAACCCGCCAACAAATATGTATATGACTGACCTCGAGAGTCAAAAGCATCTGAGTTTTCATGACAGAACAAATTATAGTATTTATAAATGTTTATGTTTATTGTCATAAAAGGCTTATCCAGGTGTCATGTTGCTCTATAAACATTACCTTTATGCAACATGCTGCCAATCTAGCTTAACGCCGCAAGTTGATGACACTCTACAAATCACACAATACATGAATTAAACAGCAAAACCAATTAAATTATGTCGCTATCCAAAACAGCCACAGAAATCCTGTGTTCTTACTGATGTTTTTAGTGATGCACCCCCAAAAGTAGCCAATGGCCACTTCCCTGCAATCTGAGCATGCAATGAAGAGTTATCTTTCAAATCAAAGCTTTCCTACTTTGTATGATCCTAAGAATAATGCATTTGTCTTGCATAATGGAAGAACAAATTACAGATCATTTTCCCCTCCCCATCTACCAGCCATTGAGCCTGTGTGCACATGACAACCAATTTTAGTCTCAGAAATGCCAACCTAGCGAGGCTCATGGTAATTATACTTTATAATGATTCCTTCAAACAAAAGAGGGGAGATCTGAGTCCTGAGCTGGAAGAGTATCTGTGTGTGTTTGAAGGAGTAGAAGGAGGTGGTAGAAGGCATACAGTACGGGGGGGGGTTCGAACCGAACAGTATCAAACCGCATATGTCGGCAATGTCAGCCGCACAAAGTTGTCACTGGTCTTAATTAGCTAGCAGAGAAATTTAGGAACGAGCTGAGGATTAATATTGCGTCAGGGAACATCATTAAACGTACGTACCAGGTATGAACGTGTTAGCTCTCAGTGATATTGAGGAGCTCTAAAAGTAACTCAGTAGAGAGAGGTCATGCTTGTCTAAGAACTTATTTTGAATAACACTTAATAGTCATGGAGAAAACAATCACGTTGATTGGGAGCCTTAATGAGGCTTGCGCTGACAGAGCTCTCAGGATGATTTTTTTTTTTTTTAAATAATTAATTAAAATCACCAGCAGCACAAAAGCATTCTTTCTTAGAAGATTTTAGCTGACCTCAAGCTTTTTTTCACGGACCAATTATTGAGTAGTATCTGTAGTAAGGCAGTGAATGGCTGAGACAACAGGAAGGGACAAAAGATCAACAGTACATCCTGTAATTGAGGGCATTCCTTCAAACAGATTTTATCTTACAGCCCATCTTAAGACAAGTCTTTGCTGCATCTTTCGGTCAACCCCTATTATTACTTCTTTCAGATAAATGACCGTACAGCGAGCTCATCAATGGCAGGCCTTCGCCTTCTATCGGGTTTTATCATCAATAATGATTTCATTAATGTGCTTTTGTGGAAAGAACGCCTCAGAATTCGAATGAGCACACACACACACACACACACACACGCGCGCACACACACACACACACACACACACACACACACACAAATCAGCCCTAAAACAAGCAATCCATCTTCTTACTCATCTATATAAAAAAAGTATTTTGAGATTCAAATTTTTATTAAATTAAAAGAATTAAAATTGCACTAAACATACAGTGCATCTGGAAAGTATTCTCAGCGCTTTACTTTTTCCACATATTTCTATGTTACAGGCTTATTACAAAATGGATTAAATTAATTATTTTCCCCCAAAATCTACAAACAATATCCCACAATGACATTCACAGCCTTTCCCATTACATTCAAAATTGACCTCAGGTGCATCCTGTTTCCACTGATCATCCTTGAGATGTTTCTACAACTCGACTGGAGTCCACCTGTGGTAAATTCGGTTGATTGGACATTATTTCAAAAGAAACACACCTGTCTATATAAGGTCCCACAGTTAACAGTGCATGTCAGAGCACAAACCAAGCCATGAAGTCTAAGAAATTGTTTGTAGACCCCCGAGACAAGATTTTATCAAAATGTACAGAAAAACTTCTGCAGCATTGAAGGTCCAGATAAGCACAGTGGCCTACATCATCCATAAATGGAAGCAGTTGGGAACTACCAGGACTCTAGAGTGGGCCGAAGTGTTTAACTGGCCAAAGCGAGCGATTGGGGAAGAAGGGCCTTTCCTATCATACTCAAAAAAAAACTTGAGGCTATAATTGGTGCCAAAGTTGCTTCAACAACAAAAAAATTGTTTCTCATGGTCTGAGCGTCCTTCAGGTGCCTTTTGGCCAACTCCAGGCACTCCAAATGTGCCTTTTACTGAAGAGTGGCTTATGTCTGGCCACTCTACCATGCAGTCCTGATTGGTGGAGTGCTGCAGAGATGGTTGTTCTTCTGGAAGGTTCTCCTCTCTCTACAGAGAAACACTGGAGCACTTTCAGAGTGACCATCAGGTTCTTGGTCACATCCCTGACTAAGGCGCTTATGCTCCAGTTGCTCACTTTGGCCAGACAGCCGGCTCTAGGAAGAGTCCTGGTGGTTCCAAACTTCTTCCGTTTACAGCATGGATGATGGAGGCCACTGTGCTCATTTGGACCCTCAATTCTGCAGAAATTTTTCTGTACCCTTCCCCAGACCTGTGCTTCGATACCATCCTGTCTGAGAGGTCTACAGACAATTCTTTGGATGTTATGGCTTGGTTTGTGCTCTGACATGCACTGTTAACTGTGGTACCTGACAGATGTGTGTCTTTCTAAATCATTTCCTAATCAACTAAATTTATCACAGGTGGACTCCAATCAAGTTGTAGAAACATCTCAAGGATGATCAATGGAAAGAGGATGCACCTGAGTTAAATTTTTAGTGTCATGGCAAAGGCTGTGAATACTTATGTACGTGATTTTTTTGTTTTTTTATTTTTTTATATAAATATATACAGTATAAGGCTGTAACATAGCAAAATGTGGAAAAAGTGAAGTGCTGAGAATCCCTTTTGGATGAACTGTAAGTACACATGTACCTAAGGTGGGTCAATAGGTGAAGATCATATGTCGCAATCCTTCTGCTTTCTCATTGTAGAAATTCACAATCTGCAGTAAACTTATATATTCTCGACAACCAATATCCCATTTGCATAAGAACCATTCTCAAGCTGGTGCCAAAGCAAAGAGTAACCATCCATAAATTTCCTGTGGTTGGCTTCTCAGGAGAACATCTATCTCCTGGCATTAAGTCATAAAAATACCTGAACAGCATATAAACTCTCCCAGGAAGGGTTGATGTACCATTAAGAGCACAGTTTAAATATATAAATATCTATGTACTTACTGAGCAGGGAGTAATTTGTGACCAAGAAGCCCTCATCCCCTACCTATATTGGAATTCAGAAAGACCTAGCCTAGTCCATACCTCTTGCATTTGTTTTTGTAACTGTTATGGGTTTACCTCAGGGCAGGCAACAACTCGATAATCCCATTCTTTGTTAGGTCAAGCAGAGGTGCAGTTTGTGATCCAAAAACTTCCAGAAGTTATAGACCTCTGGCCTTTTCATCCCTGAATACTGTTTGCTATCAACAGTGTAAAGAATAAAGGCCTAAGTGTGCAGCAGTCATGCCAGTCCAACTGGGCTTTTCATTCACTTTGAAGTTCAGGAGAGGAAAAATAATGAAAGACTTGGCCTTCATGATTTTTTTTTTGCTTGGAATTCCTTGGTGTTTCTTTGCCTCTGGGCTTTGACACAAAGACATTATCTAAGAAACTATTCAGTGTCGAACTCTTTGAGAGATGGAAGCATCGTGCCAAGCAAAGCTATGGAGAATTCAAAAAAATTATGCACAATGCTTTGAAGAGGGAAATGAAAAGCCCGATCAATAAGAAAAACACTATCATAATTAACCTGTTAATGGACTTGAATGCAGCTCTCTGTCAACTGCTACTCAGATTGCTTACTCTCAAGTCCAAGTCATCCTATCCATCTAACTAAAGCTGCTATTAAATCTAAGTGAAGTCCTTGATGAGACACTGGGTGGGTTAAAGGAATAAGGCTAGCATTTTAGGAGCAAAAGAAATAAATGTATAAACCTCTAGAGTTCTTCAGTTTGTCTCTCTGGGAATTACTTAAAGGTTAATGGTTCTATGTGGATTGATAAAACAGTGGGCTTACCCATCAGAGAGGGATGTTATACACAGAGCCCTTAGGGAATCCTAATTCTAAGAGAGCTTCTTAATGAATTGAAGTACCCTATAACCATTACCACCCTAGCCAGCAGGACTATTATTTTCTATTCTATCAGTGGTTGAAATTACAACCCACACTCTCAAAATTATGTTTAAGGGGCCAAGCATCAAAGTCAACTCAAAGGCCAAAAATATTATTTAAAAAAAGGTAAGCAATGTTTATGGAATAAACTTAAACTGAAGGTGTCAATTCAAATAATTTTACAATTAAAGGGCACCCTTGCTTCAAAATGCTTGAGAAGTAAATACACTGCCCAGGACAAAAAAAGTCACCATGTGAATTTAGCAAAGCAAATACTGTACAGTAGGTAAGAGGCTTACATTGTATAATAATTAAAGTGATTAATATGATTCATGGCATTAACCCATAACCATAACTGATGCAGTGAGTAACTTCTCATTTCATTAACAACCATGTCACAAGACATATCCTGTGGTCGGGGAAAGGTCAAATTGCTGTCTTCAAGAAAAGAAAACCAAGGAGATTGCTGAAACTACTAAAACTGGGTTAAGAATGGTAAAACACTTTATTAAAACCTGGAAGTGGTGAACCATCATCTTGAGGAAGAAATGTGGTCATCCTGAATGAATCAGTGAAGCTAATCAGAAAAAATGGTTCAATTTGCTAGCATAAAGAATTGACCAGCAGGACCAGACTGCATCTCAAATCGAGTCCTCAAAGCCTGTGCAGACCAGCTAGCGCCTGTGTTCACAGTAATATTCAACCTCTCCTTAACCCAACTGGTAATCCCCACATGCCTTTAAAGGGTCCATCATTGTTCCTGTCCCAAGAAACCACATCCTGCATCCCTCCACACCTATCGTCCTGTAGCCATGACTTCAGTAGTGATGAAGTACTTTGAGCGGCTGATCAGAGACATCATCATCTCTTCACTATGCGACACACTTCAGTTTGCTTACTGTCCAAACCGTTCAACAGATGATGCCATATTACACCTTCTTCACACATCCCTCACTCACCTGAACATTAGGAGGGGAAATTATGTTAAAATGGCTTTTGTCCACGCCAGTTCAGCATCACTAATCTCCAATTTCCTAACTGGCAGATCATAGGCAGTAAAAATGGGTAGACATACCTCAGCCTTCTCACTCTGCACTCAGCACTGGAGCCCCGCAGGGTTGTGTTCTGAGCCCCCTGCTGTACTCACTATACACCTATGACTGCATGGCCACTACCAATAATTAGAAATCTGCAGTGGAGAACTGGTGCAAGAGGAACAACCTCCTCTTTTAACGTCAGCAAGACAAAGAAGGTTATCGTGGACTTCAGCACAAAGCAGGAGAGAAACTACCAGACCCTTCAACGGGTTAGTCATCAATGAGAGCCCAGTGGAGAGAGTGGACAGCTTTAGATACCTCTGTGTTCACATCACGCAGGACCTGTCATGGTCCTGTCACATCATCACTGTGGTAAAAAAGGCCCGGCAGCATCTCCACCACCTCAGACACTTGGGAGACTTCAGACTGCCCTACAATGTGCTTGAGAACTTCTACTCCTGCACCATAGAGAGCATCCTGATATGAGGAAATATTGCAATCTGATTCGGGAACAGCACCATGCAGAACAGACAAGCTCTACAAGGGTTGTGCGATCAACTGAGCGCATTATCCACACCAAGCTCCCTGACATACACTCAATCTACAAGAAGTGGTGCTGGACCAAGGCCAGTTAGATTGTGAAGGACCTACATTTTGCACACCTGGAACTTTGCACGTTGTTCTGCTCATGACTGGATATTGCTTTTCTATCTTAATTCCATTTAAATTTTATTTTATTACTTGTACATAAAGTTTTACTGCTATTTTTTTTTCTATATTTTCTATGTTTGTAAAATTTTATATTCTGTTTTGAATATTTAATTTTTTATACTTTATTATTTCATTCTTTATTTTAATACTTTCTTTTTTAATTTTTAGGTCATGGGCAGTCCTACAAGCATTTCACAGCATATCATATTTTGTATGATTATGTATTGACAAAATTTTGAATTTGAATTTAAATTTGATTGTGAAGCATTGGAAAAAGGTCATGTGGTCGCATGAGTCCAGATTTACCCTGTTCCAGAGTTATGGGTGCATCAGGGTAAGAAGAGAGGGAGATAAAGTGATGCACCTATCATGACCAGTGCCTACTGCACAAGCGTGAGGGGCCGGTGTTATAATTTGGGGTTGCTTGTGTTGGTCAGGGCTAGGTTCAGCAATGGTATGTATGTACGCAAAATCGACTAGGTTTTTCAATCAATGGATTTTTTTCCTTCCCTGATGTCATGTGCACATTCCAAGATGATAATGCCAGGATTCATCAAGCTCAAATTGTAAAAGGAGCATGAGACATTTTCACACATGTATTGGCCACCACAGAGTCCAGATCTTAACCCCTTTGAGAATCTTTGGGATGTGCCCAGAGAAGGCTTTACGCAGTAGTCTGACTCTCCCATCATCAACACAAGATTCTGGAGAGAAATTATTGTGACTCTGAACTGAAATAAATGTTGTGAAATGATGCCACAGCCGAAATCAAAGCAAAAGGCGGTCCATTGAAATATTAGTGTTCAACTTTTTTTGGCAAGGCAGTGTACTGAATTTCTTATAAACAAAGCAATAATTCACAGCTGCTTTACCAACCATTTGTTTATATTAAAACTCATTGTTAAAACATGAAAGGATAGTGTTGATCCATCAACTTCACAGAAAATGTGGTTAGGGAAAAAAATCTGTCTGTCATCTGAGATCACTGGGTATGGTTTTGTAAAAAAAATAATATATATATATATATATATATATACATACACACACACAGTATATATGTATGTATATGTATATGTATATATATATATATATATATATATTTTTTTTTTTTTTACAAAATCATACCCAGTGATCTCAGATGACAGACAGATTTTTCTCCCTAACCACATTTTAGGGAGGCCTGGCCTGGCACCGATCGGTGCATAGGGCAACGAGTGTTCACCATTGAAGAGAATTTTTGTTGTTTCTGTAGCGGTTGGGCTTTTACGGCGGGGGGTTGCTAGCCCAACGCCCAACCCTTCTCCTTTCTCATCCGGCACTTGGGAACCGGCAACGGCGGAGTTCTAGACC
>JAQMYG010000007.1:9538614-9587597 GCA_030014215.1 Clariallabes teugelsi
AGCGAGCCATCTGCACCCGCACACCGGCATGTGTACAAAAACAAAACAAAAAAAAGACACACACACACACACACACACACATACACACAGATTAGTCTAATACATTACAGCAAAGTGACCACTTTGTCCAAGAAACTGCATCCAAATGTTTGCAATCCAGCTGTTAAGAAGAACTAAGGTCTGGCACAAATTATAAATTCAAACAAAACAAAAAAGCATTCAAAATATTTAGCCTGAAAGAAAACTGTGTCCTTTTAATTACTCTGGAAAAGATGTGGAAAATGAAAGCGATGCAGGCCAGAAGGACCCTACAGGATAAATAGCTTCAGTGACAACGCAAATGAAAACACTGACGCAGTGAGATGGAACAAGCAGAACATCAGCTTCATTAGTGTCAGACCAGATGCAGTGTCCTTAGCGTTCTTTCTGAAGTGCTACTTTACCGTGTGGCGATTGAATTTATTCTCCTACCAACCTAGTTGTACACATGACTACTGGATCACAAAGTACCATTACAAATTAACAATTGAGAAGAAAAAAAAAGTCTCCTTTAAGCTAACAATATATTGTTTGAGAACTGTCACAGTATTCGCATTACATTTTTATCATGATCTGCATGTTTTTAATAAATGCATTGGGGGATTCACATTTCTTAGTGTATTCAAATATGACGCATGAAGGATTGAGTTGTTTGTTTACATGCACTGCAAGTAGAATCATAAGCAGGATCTAGCGGTATAATTATAGCATGTTATTTCTGTCCGTATTGTGCAGCTTTCTCTTAGACCCGTATATAATTATTGAGACATTTCAAGAATGTAATTGAAATCATTACATTAATTATCTACCTCTTTGTTCTAGCTGCTTTTGAGCTGCATCTAACAGGAGTATAAGAGAATACCAAAAGGTACATGCTTTTAGATGAGAACCCTGTGTGTGCTCTATGAAATGACAGTTTCCTGATAATACAGTGCAAGACATATCCAGAACACAAATGATTTTTTTCCCCTGATGTAAATATCTTGGTAATACAAAGCAGTATTAAATACACTAAACATGATAAATGAGTTATCAGACCTGCAAGCTTGGTTTTAAGGTAATCCCCCCAAAAAATATCCCTCAACCGCAACAACATTTAAGTTCTGGCGCCAGAAAGCCAACACCTTTGTAATAAAGTGGAGGACATACTCTGCTCCATCCTCCAAAATCTAGTGGAAAGCTTCCCTATTGTACCAGCAAAAGGGCAACTAAATCTGGAACGGGATGCTCAAAAAGCACATACAGGGAAATTTTTATCAGGTGTCCATAAATATTTGGCCATGCAGCATACACTGGTTTTCCTGCTTTTGTCATTAGTTTAAAACATGGTAGCGCCAAATACCTCAAAATCTGCAGATGGGAAAACCAGGAAAACTACCCACAATAATAGAGGATCACACTTATTAAAATAAAATAAAAAAAGTGTTATAAAAACCTGGGAATTGGTTTAACCTGGATTTTATCCAATATCAACTAGTATGGTAGTTCAGTGCATTAATAGGTGTATAGAGGAACCTCAGCATACAAATTTAATTTGTTCTGGAGGCGAGTTCTTATGGTGAAAATTCGTATTTTTATATAAAATTTTCCATAAGCAATGACGTAAAAATGCAGATAATCCATTTGAGCCACTGTGAAAAATCACAGTTTTTGAATGCATGAGTTATCAGACCTGCAAGCTTGATTTTAAGGTATTTTCCTCCCCAAATATCCCTCAACAAGTTTTGGTGCCAGATCAACGTTGATATCATGGGTTGACTCTTTGGAAACGGCTTTCGCTGACTGGAAAAAAAAAAAAAAAAAAAAAAAAGTTCAAGGTCATACACTTACTTCGCTTGGCTTTTCACTGACGCAAACGAGTTTTGAATTGCACCTGGGCAACTTGGCTTGTGTTCGGTTCTTTCATACAAATGCCAAAAATGCGTCATATGCCGAAGGGAAATTGCTTTCAAAATTTCAATGGTTAAGGCAAAAAGTCATAAGGGAGGGCAAAGGAGGTTCCACTGTATTAATATTTATAAAGTGTAAGGTTATACAGCACTGTGTGCTGCAAGTTTTGAGCCACGTAAATTTCTTTATGTTAAATTATGTAGATTATATGAAAGAAATGGGAACAAAAGCTGTGACTGCCTAAGGATACAATTTAAAAACCAGTTGTTTATGTAACAACCTCAGCAGCAACCTCATTTCCCTTCTCGCTTTTTCCACCCATTCAGCATCACCAGTATACTAATCACTTGTCTGATCAACTGTCATCATCTGCACCTGTTTCTCACTGGTTCATGACTGGAAAATGAGAGTCAAAAACTTGCCAAAATTATAGACAAAAAGACCTTCAGGAAGCCTGGAGAACTTTTCTCAAGCCTATATTAAACTACAAGAATGTCTGGCACTTACAACACAATATGAAAAACAGGGGGTGGCTCAAGACTTTTGCACAGAACTGTACATCGTACTTAAAATCTTGACAAAATGTCAGCAAATCGCTGGCCATTGTTTAGAAACGAGGAGTTCTTTTCTTGCATCACATGTAAAAGTCCTGCTAGCTTCTTTTTTGCTCCAACCAATTAACTGCAAAGTGACTGCAGAGGCATAAAAAAAATAAATAAATAAAATAAAAAAAAAAAACAGTTTTGCGGTGGACATATTTTGCTCGGTTTCATCAGCGTTTCCACACGCCTGCATGCTCCTGAACCTGCAAAGATCATCTGTCATCTAAGCACACTAATTGCACCACTTAGTAAAAGCAGCTAACAAACTATTTCAGCCTTTAAACCATTTGTTTATTTCATTATGCAATAACTACAATCTGATTAAAAAGGACCAGCTCTGAACCTGTTTAATGCTGGTAAGGCAGCATTAAGATGGTTTAAATACTGAAATATTTATTCCCTGTAGACACCTTTCTCTATTGTCAATGTTTATTAGGCCAGTGTCCTTACTTTAACCCAAGACTAATTAAATTATTAATTAGTTAATTTTAACTGTAGGTAAAGCTCTGACATAGTTGGGATTCGTAAATAGCACGAACTGCTGGCCAAAACAACTTATATCCTATAATCACCAAATCACAATGCTCGACAATACAGTGCAACCTGAGCAACAACACTGAAATCTTTGCAACACAGAGCATACATTGTGAAGTCAGATTAAATGCTTCATGCTTATCACCTTCTCCAGGCTTGCTTGCAATACTGGTGTAAGCCAGTGATCTAAAACCCATGTACTCCGAGATGTACTTTCCTACAGAATTTTGTCCCAGCCCTAATCCAACAACACCTGCCCCACATTATCAGTTTATTCGATTAGCCTGATCAGCTCTGTTGGATTTGGGCTGGAACTGGATTATACAAGATGGTGAGGCTCCTGTAACATAGTGAGTGATTCCCGGTACAACCCAAAACAGCAGGTTTTGAAATAAAATCCCCAATAACCTTAATAATAGTAAAATTTTAATGCAAATGTGTCTATGAAATCCAGTTCTCTCGATACTTGATTAGATACGGCTCTGTTCCAGAATCTTACAAGCTATTAAATGTTGTGAATCCATCATGGTTAATGACTTGTTTGAAGGAAACACTAACTTTTTTCTATAATAAATATGATGAAGAAAGAGACAGAAACAAAAAAGAAAAAAGGAAAAAAGGAAGAGAGACTCACAGCTAGTGTAGAGCTGCTACTCATTCGACTCATATGATCAAGGCCTGCGCCAGGGCTCTTGTCATCTGGGGTACTGCTGGCCATAAAAGCTCTCTGGATCACACGCTTAGGGGTTTTTGTGAAAGAGAAAGCCCTGGTGACCTGCAAATGAACGAAATCATTACTGCACCCAAGCAGTACATTTTATATTAAGGGCCTAAAAACTCAAAAGAAAAATTTAATTCAGATTATACTCATTACTTCAGATAAGCAGGGACAGTCAACTAAATCTTAGTCCAGTTATTTAAAATTAGGTAAGCAACAGACATGGCTGAAAATAAAAATTAAACACTTACATTTCAATGCTCATCATTATGATAATTTTAATCATCTTATAGTAAAAAAAAAAAAAAAAAAAAAAGATTAGTAATTGTCACAAAAGTAAGAAGTTTTTTCCTTTTTTTCCCCTATAAAGGCACATCAGTTTGCATCAGCATTTCTTCTCTGAAGCAATCCTCAAATTCATACTTATGCCTATATATATTTAAAAATTGTGTTTTTTATTATTAAACAAGCCATGTTGTCACTTCACTAATCGGACCAGAGATCAATCCAAATGTATCACTGATTTAAAATCAGTTTCAGACCCATGTTTTTACTCTGCCAAGTGAACTGTGTGTGTGTGTGTGTGTGTGTGTGTGTGTGTGTGTGTGTGTAAGTGAGCACATTCCAAACAACACCCACAGTGCTGTGCCCACTCCTACCTTCTTTGATGTCTTTTTGATGGCCCTGGAGGCTCGACTCAGAGTGCTGTCCATGTCCTTCGTGCTCACTTGAAAGGTGTCAGGATCAGTGCACTGAATTAGGTCTTCCTGTTTTAAAATAGAATAAATATATAAAGTCATTCTGCAGGCAAAATGGAATGAATGAGACATCTTGGTCTAGAGGGAGAGCAAGAGAGCGAGAGAACATGACAGAGTGCACTTGAAAGGAGGTGTGCATCGCCACCTTGTGGTGGACCTCATGCCTGTAGGCTGGCAAGACAGACGTTCACCTGCAGGGCTTAGTGGTACTTGTTCTTTAATTATAAAGGCAAATATATACATCTGTCTGGCTGGAGCCAATTACACGTGCTGTTTGGCAGGTCTGGGCCTGCACTCATGCGTCAGAACAAGAGACCTGTGGTGCTGTAGAATGGAGATAAAGCCATCTGCCTCCAAGGTGTAAAGTTCAAGCACAATTCCACTTCTAATTACATTAATCTGTCTTCCAGCCTAACCACGCTGGACAATCTAATAGGATTAACTGCCACCAAAAAAGCCCACACATGCCACCTAATTTGTTGGTGTAATAAAACAAAGTGAGGCCTAATAAAATAAATAATAATGTTAGAGGCCTCGTCAGCCTCCAGTTGAAGGGAGCCAAGGAAGATTCCACAAGAGGGTGGAGCACTCACCGCATCAGTCCTGCAGATGGTGTTTGCCACTTGACGGCAGAGAGTCTTGAGCCAGGTCGACTTGAGAGTGTCTTCAGCAGTGAGTTGAAAACTAAAGAGGAGATTCTCCTGCTCGGTAGGAGGCCTCACAACCAGCGCAAAGGCGTTCTGACAGTCTGTACACCCAGAATGCATCACAAACCCACACAAAGATACTGAGTTTAGAAAAGACAACTCAAGATTGATTTGGGTATTTTTTTTTTAAAAGTGAGTATTCTCTGAAGTCACACACTGTAAACATTAACGCGAGTTGTAGAAGACGGTGCAAACTAATTTGACTTGTTTGAATTTATCATTTTGATTGTGGAAGGCCACGTCATAACTTAAGTTTTTTTTTTTTCCCCCCAGCAAGTGATGCATCACTAGCAGAACTTCACCCAATGTTTCTGACCTTAAGATATTAGGGATGATCAGATCTCAAGGTGACCCCACTATTTTAAAATTAAGACTAAATCTAGAATTAGGAAGAATAATTAAATTAAGTGTTACTGGTTTGGAAAGGTCTTTGATGTAAAATTACAACAAATTCTCGGGAAACAAACAAAGTCAGTTCAGTTATTTACTGATATTGCATGTAAAATAGAAGACCTGGAGTTACGGAATAATATTTTTTGGAACATCCTTTGTGACCTGACAGCTTCTTTAAATGGTGTAGCTCAACACTCTGGAGGCAGAGTTGTTCAAACGCTTCTGTGCCATCAATCAGCTCTGTCAAAAATATTCTGCTTGTTACAAAAGCACAGTGATTCTATTTCTGCTTTTGAAAAAGTGAAATCTCTTTGTGCAGCTTCTTTTCAAAGGTTTTTGCAGACAACTAAGGAGGCACGCTCCTATCGTCAGACAGTTCTCATTTGAAACTTCAGCAATGATGGAAACTAACAACTAAACAAACAACTTAAAAAAAAAAAAAAAGGGGGTTACCCCAAATTTACTCTTATGTGTCAAGTAAAAGATTGAAACATTTCTTAAAATGGAAGTGAATATGGGTTTTGTAGAGAGGTGCGTTCCATAGCTGTAGCGTGCACGGCGAGTTTACCCTCTGTGTCGCGCAGGTCCAGCACCCTGCGGATCTGAGACAGGGGCATCAGGGTGATGTGCTTGAGCTGAGCAGGTGGCCGTGTTTGCCCCAGAGGACTCTTAAAAGTGCTGATCACCTTATGCCTCTTCCTGGCAATCTGGGAATGCAGACATACAAGCAATAAATTATCTCCCGCATGTGCTTAAGTCCAGACTCTGGTACAGTGGGTGTATGTGCATGCACATGGAGGCTGTCGTGTGTGATATTCATTGATCAGTGCTGTTCAGAAGCTAAACGCCCAGGCTCATTAGGTACCCTTTAATCCTACAGCATGGGGCCCGAGTATGGGATGCAGTGTAATGCAGAGCAACAGATATGAATACAGAGGAATTCATCAATGAATAATTGAGCAGATGAAGCCCCAGAGCTCCCTTCTCTCATTAACAGGCTAGACCTAAAGCTGCGCAAACAGGACGGCCACAGTAGAGAGAAGACCCCCCCCCGCCCCCCTTCCCAAGCCGACCAATCAAAAACAAACCCATGCTAATCAGGAAACTGGGAGTCGCCGAGTCAGCAAGCGCTGACTGCATGTTCATTAATTAGGCACTTTATTTATTTTTATATAAAACTGATTCTCACAATGAACTTGTGCTTGTGAAGTATATGTAATTGGGAGAGGAGAAAAGCAGAGTGGGTGGGACGGAAGTTTAAGGGGGAGGAAGAGGAGGAGCTGACTCAATAGAGCACTGCTAAAGAGGTCAATAAACTTAAAGGATATTGTGTGGATGTGTGTGTGGAATCAGCAAGGTGGGAGTTAAAAAGCAACGCGCTGGTTAACAAGGAATTGAAAAGAATATCCATCAGAAAGCTGCTGAGGGAAGCACAAGCTATGATACGCATATTAAAAAAAAGAAAGAGCAGATGGCTAATGTGTACATTATGGCCTGTAAACGAGGGCCAAAATTCTCCTTGTCTAGTAAGTCTAAAAATATTTTTCACAGAGGCAAAACGTGATTTCACCAAGGGAATTATACAACAACTTCACAGGAAATATATCTCTTAATGAGTGCAAGTGTGAACATGCCTCCAGGCAGTCGTTGAAGAGGAATAGAGTGACGTGCTCGCCGCGGTCACAAGGCTTGTCTCCTAGAGCAATGGTCTCCACTCTGTGCACCAGACTCCGATGAGAAGACAAAAGATTGGCCTGCAAAACAAACACACACCCACACATTATTCGAGTAGCAACATCAAGCTCCTTCGACGCCCCCCCCTTTGTTTTCCCCCTTTTATGAATATCGGAACGAAAGCAAGCATGGACTTGCGTCCTCACAACCTCTTCCACGATTCACATTCTCTCTGATAGTCCCCAAACAAATCTACATTAATACATTTTGCACAGACCTCAAAAGAAGAAAGGAGCAAGATTATCACACTGCCTGCACAAGATGCAAAAGCTTTTACAAATCCTGACTGCAAAAGAAGAACATAAAGGGAGCGTGCTGCTTAATTAAGTGAAATAAATAGTAATGCAAGCTTGACTGAGCGGAGGATAGGCGCGATGCACGGGCACTGTTATTTAGAGATTAGCAGATCGTCACTGCGAATAGAGCTCGGGTGAGCAAACACATAAGCAACTTACAGGGCAGCCATCCACTTCGTAAACCACATCAAAGATCTGCTTCTGGCCTTCTGTCTTTCTCTTGTCTTCATTTATATGGCTGGGTGGAACAGCAAAAAAAATAAAAAATTAAGACATGGTCTTTGACCGTTAAAGAATGAATGAAGAAAGTCATGAGAATATCTGAAATGGAGTTTTTAAATAACTGAACTCACGTCATAACTTCTTTAAGAGACTCAATGGCCTTTTCCAGAGTGACTTTATCAGGATTATCATCAGAGGTATGCTTTTTAATATCTGAAAATATACAGCGCGGCAAACAAAGATGAATGGTTATGGGAAAGTATTTCCATAATTACATGAAGAGATACAGCCAGATTGTGGTCTCGGGTGGAGAATACTTAAACATGTAAACTATTCAAAACACCCAAGTCTAATCAAATCCGTAAAATACACAAGTAACTGATAAAAACTGATGAGAAGTCTAAGCAAATAATTACTGACCAATGAAGTGAAGAGTGCGTGCATGTTGGCGTGCATTTATGGCGCGTTGACTCACCATTGAGTAAGAGAGCAACACTAGGCAGTCTCTGCACAGGGCGTATCATCAGCTCCACCAGTGTCTGTCGCCCACACTCGGGTTTAGCCTGATTGATCTAGACGAAGGTGTGGAGAGAAACTCAGAAAAGACATTCAGGGATGCAGGTGGCCCTACTGTATTCTCTACGTTTGTAGACTGATGTTATCGTCACATTTAATTTGAAGATAAGGCTGTATCAATACTACTTTTAATACAGGTTTAATAGAAATTTGAGAGAATTGTAAATTTAAAGTTAACAAAATAAGCTCAATAAAAAATAAAAAAAAATAAAAAAATAAAAAATGGTAAATGGTTAATTCAAAAACCAACAGTACATTATTCCAACTAAAGTATTCAAGAGGGGAAAGCCTTTGGAGGAGCTCAGTCAACAAACCAATCAAGCAGGAAATCAATAAGTGAAGCAAGCACTAAGGAGGAACGAAGTGAGTGTGTTTAATAATCTAATGATCAAGATACATTTACAAAAACATCTACTTAATAGCACTGCAACTCAACTATTTAGATAGTCTTGTGATTATTGAAACGAATAACTGATTCTGATTATACATTTTTTGTCAGATTTTAAATTTAGTTTAAGGATGTTTAAGGCATGTCTAACTAAGAAGAAAGACAAAAGTAAAGAAAACTTTTTTTTTTCTTTCTCTAAGATGAATTTTTTGATAAACTTTTCAGCGGATACAAAAGAAATTTTTGCAATTCCAAATCCAGTGGAACCTCGGATTGCGAGTAACTCGGTCTGCGAGCATTTTGCAGGACAAGCACAATTTTAAAATACATTTCAACCTCATAAACAAGCGAGGTCTTGACATACGAGTTGCAGGTATGCGGTTTTATTTCTTTTTTATTTTTATCCTGTTTTTAACGACAATGCAACATCACATTTTCGCGAAATCCTCAAAAGAGGGCAAAAATAACCTTGGATCAGTCAACGAAATCTAAATCATAGTCAGCTATTTGATGTTAACTGTTTTCAGTGTTAAAAACGTGTTGTTTTTTTTGCTGATCAGACAAACACATGAGGAATTCCATTTGCCTGAACACTTGCTTCAAGCAAGCATTAATATCGATCCCGAGCTGGCTAGCTAACCTACCAAGATGAGCCTTCATCATCACCTGAGTTAATACTGAAATCATCCCACATGAGTTGCACATCTACCATTATCAACTGATTATAATTTTACATACATAAGGGCTCAAGCCAGTTTTATATTAGCCTGACAAGGCAATACACAGAGGAACTTTTTCAAGCAGACAGTTTTTGTGTGTGCGCGATAAACTCTCACTGTAGTTGAAAAGGTTGCTAATGATACGAAACTTCTATGAAGAAGTACACCAGCATTTTTCTTCAACCACCACTACACAGATCAGACAGAAGATACATCCGCGAGGTCTATCTAGCACCTCCCCGACAGCGTTTCTCACCTTGCTCTGGCCGCATGTGGAGTGAAATACTTCTGAATTAATTAGTCCAAAATGGAGTCAGGGCTGCGCAGAGTTTCTTTCTACCAGGTTTGACATTTGCACCTCATTTTTATTCAATGAGGAAAATATTAAATGTACTAAATATCATTTAATAAATCATGAGGGGGAAAAAAAAAATGAGGACACAGGTTTTCACAGGTCTTAATCCTCAACATAATTAACATTGCAGTAACCATGCACACATACAATACCTTTAAGAACGCGTGAAACCTGGGCTTCTGCTTCTCACACTTCACAATAGTCTCTTTGCTCATCTCAAAGAAGTTGACGAAAGGAGGGTAAGCTTTCACCAGCTCCCCGGACTGACAAAGAAAAAGGATGAGGTGTTACAAAGGGACCGAACAGTCAGTGTCACAGAAGTGACAAAACATGTAGATCGAAACGGCCATCAGACTCACATATTTCAGAATGATGTCACCGACACTCTTGTCTTCTGACCAGTTCATCACCAGCGCTTCCAGCTCCGCCTGTCCAGAAGACATTCATCAGCATTAATAGCTGCCCTGGATGAATCACCCGTCTTACACTCTCAATCACGGGTTCAAACAACTGAATGCCCACCTTTATCCTTGTGTGCACTTCATAAATGTCTGGGATGCTGCCAAAGATGGTTTTAATCTCTTCTTGAGCAAGGATGGGGCCCCCAACTTGCCCTTCTTTCTCCAGTGGATACTTGAAAAGCTGAAATTGCAGACGGAGAAGACTCATACCTAAAAGACTGAAAATTTCCTGAGGAGCTTAACCAATGTGTCTGAGTGATTGTCATTTACATTTATTTATTTTTTTGTTTGTTTATTTGTTCTGAAAATGTTCTGATGTTATCATGGAAGCTGTTCCCTACACACTCAGTGTTTGTTAATGCGTGTTCCTATGAGTGAGCTCCTACATGTGTGTGTGTGTGTGTACATGTATAGATGTGTGTGTGCACATGTGGCTCTAAGGGGCACAGGTGTTTGGATGTTGAGTAGGCTCTACTGCCCACTGTAACACGAATCTAATTCATTTTCTCTCCCACTGGTTTGGAGCACTGGTACAGCCTGATAAGGCCACAGACAGGCACTGTGGATTGCCACTGTGTGTGTGTGTGTGTGTGTGTGTGTGTGTGTGTGTGTGTGTGTGTGTGTGTGTGTCTCTGCATATGAGTGAGCGAGGGAGGAAAGAAAAGAGACCTGCAGAACTGTAGCTAGGATATCCACATAGTTGCTCTCAGTCTGGTACAGTTCCTTGGACACCTGCCATCTCGCCGACTGTTTGGCCAGGACAGGCGTGGAGCTTTTGGAGGGTCTGGAGTTCTCTGAAATGCATGGGCGAACACACAGGTTAACCATAGGATCATTTCTCCTGACAATTTTCCCCTCGCTTCATTCTACTCAGTATCTAAATCTTGGGGTGAACTGATGCAATTACATTCACTGAAGAATGGAGAACAGTCAAAAGCCAAAAAAATGAAGTAATTGCCATGTGTATTTTACTTCATCATGCAAACATTTGTAACTCAAATTTGTCATGAAGATTTGCCAAACATGTAAGAGGGGTAGCCAAGTCAAACCATGCTGAAATTTCTTGTGAATGAAGGCGCAAAATCTTTCTTGTGAATTACAAGTGGTCAAGCACAGTACTGTGATGAGACTCTAAGCTGCAATAAAACATTGGAATTGTCCAAATGTTTTAAAAAAGGCTGTGAACATTCAGCAAGTAGAACACAATCCGTGAAAGTTGATAGATAACTTGTTGGCAACTTCTGACAAAGATGCATGTCTGTGGGAACTGTACACACATTCACGAACACCACTTGCACATTACAGGAACTCGACTGAGAGTTATTGCCACATCCCCCATATAGTCCTGACCTTGCTTCAAGGTATTTCCACGTTTGTGACATTAATGGAGTTCCTGGAAGGCCAGCGTTACAGACATTAAGCAGACAGTCTGATCACAGCTCCTGGAAAACTTTACACCTGTATCCAAGCACTAGTGAAATGGGTTCTGTTATACGGCACAATCAAAAGTCCCGGTTTGAATTGAACACCCCTGTGGCTTTAATCATGTAAAACTGAATTTCGTCATTATGTTATTGTTTGGCTACCTAGTTCTCCTACCTAGGTCAGGCTGACTTCCCCTGACGACCCTAACTGCTTTCCTACACACACCGGACTGCGAAGAGGAGTTGAGCGAGCGCTCCGAGCGCATGTGTTCAGGGTGTGTTTTCTGTTCTGTGGTTTGCTGCAGGGTGCTGGTACAGTGAAAGGACCATTCTCTGCCTGTCCTACTCCTCCTCACTTTCTCCCCTTCACTCCTTCTCTTCACAGGATTCTTCAGTCTGCGCTTGCCTTCCATGCTACGCTCTGTAACAAATAGACCAGCCTCACACACTCACACTGAGCCTACACTGCTTCTCCATCACACACCATGAGAGCTGTCAGAACGAATTTCACTGTGTGAATACTATTCCAATTTCTGTATTATGCATTCCAAGGCAAAAATCCACATTCAGTTTTTTTAAAGATATGTTTTACTTCACGTCATCCAAGTGAAACATGCATGTAAATTATGTGCATAAATATATCTATTCTATAATAATTTTTTTTAATTGAATTCATTATAAATCACTTTTCTAATTAAATATTGCACAGTACACCATATTAGCAGCAATAATAATAATCGTATGTAAAGACGAGTCAGTTATCTTAACACAACATTATAGTAAATAAATCAATAGAAATTAATCTGAAACATTTTGAAATTAAAGTGATGACAGATTTATCCCTCACTCACTCACATATTTGCACTTATCACCTAACGATTTATCCCAAACCTCCAGCAGTAATACCGAAGTCAGGACTCACTAGGTAGTATGAGTTGGCCTAAGCTATAATCATCTCATATCGAGCTCCATCCTTAACCCTTAGCAGGGGTCTTGGACCAGATGAGCCTTCAGCATTGTAGTTGCTCAAAACAGAAGCAAGATTTTAAGCAGGTATTTCTCTCTCTCATGCTGTCTCACCTGCCAAGGTCTTGCATGTGTCTGGAGTGTTTGAGATGTCCAGCAGTGAGCCCATGGAGAGCGAGTGCTCTGCCGAGGGCCTCTTACGAGGGGGGAAAGGTGAGATCTCTGTCTCTTTAGCAAGTTGGGCCAAAGTGTCACGTAGACGCCGCCGCTTCCGATTACTTGTGGGCGTCGTGAGAGAAAGAAGGGACACTGCCTTCTTCATCGCCGGGCTCTCTGACTGGGTGATAAAAACAAGATGGAGAAAATTTTTACTTTCTACAAAGAGTTTAGTATGAAGATTTTCCTTTCACTGCAGCAATTAATAATTTAATACCTGTAGCATGTTTAAAACCAAGCACAAAGGTTGTACAGTACATGTAAAAAGAAACAATAAGGATATTCTTTTCCAAGAACTCAAAAAAAAAAAAAAAAACCTTTACTTTGCAACCAATTTAATGCAGATGGTCGCCAGTGACGAAAAGTGCAGTGACTGATTTCTAATCCTGTTATAGACTCTCTCCACTCTGCTGCATCTGCCTGGCTGGCACAAGACTACAGGAGCGTGCATGGTGGTACAGAAGGGCTGCGTTCAATATCGAGAGCACTCGCAAACATAAGACAGTTCATTAGACCGTTCAACTGTCAAGCTCTTGTTATTGAACACAGCCCTGAGATATGATCACACATGCTCCGGTATGATCATGCTTTGTCTGCAGTGAAAACACTGTCATGCTAACTAACAGGCAAGATTGTGCTTAGCTGACTCACTAGGCAAAGTTAGATAAGGAACTTTGGCGAATGACAAGATAACTAAATGGCCAAACACAAAATTCTGATGTTTTTTCCCCCCTCACTCCCTGCCCTGTCTAAACCCTGCATCTTCTACACCAGATGCCATTGATGGAGAGACTGAGTTAGCCAGTGAAAGTTCCCAGGTATACATCATTCCAGCTGGACTCAGTATCATTACTTGATAATGCTAGCAAAGCAAGTTGCTTGCACCCACGACTTTAGTTTAAATCACCATGGCTACATGACTTTGACTAGTTACATTATGAAAACGGTTAGATTTGGGCTCCTAAAAATTGTATTTGCCTCCTAAACATCTTGGGTTGGGACTCATTTAAAAAAAATGTTTATCTGGAGCCCCAAGTATGTTATATTAATTACATTTAAACAGCGATAGAAGCTTAAATTATCACTTTTGTTACACATTCAATATTTTAATACGAAATACTTAGTTCCTATTTTAATGAACTAGCACTTCTTACAACTTTTCATTCCTTGGGAACTTGGTTCATGGTTACTAATTATAATTTAAAAATGACCACAAAGCAAAAAAGCAAGTAAACATGAGAGTAAGAGGAAATGGCTAAAATTTTATATATTATACTTAATAGTGTACCACTTGGTGTGTTATTTTTGTTACCTTCTCATATGAATACATCGACTCCCCAGCTCGAGCATCCATCTGGATACTGCCCCAGAACCACTTATTAAAAAAAAAAAAAGAAGAAGTAGAAAATAAGTACATAATAAAAAAAATAACCAAATTAAACAGTTAGACTCATTGTTCAAGCCACATATACACACACTATGTTCATTAATAAATCCAAATAGATCACACAAAAGAATGAAAATGAATATAAGAGAATGAATTCAATGTAGTACTCAGGATGTGTATCAGAACAGAGAAGAGATCCTCACCTCTTGTTTAACAACGTACAGTCTCTTAGACGGCACAAACGGCAGCTCTTTAATGGAGTTCTCCTCCACCACCAGGTGAGTGCACTTCTCATCTACAACCTCCAGAAAGCGCCCACCTGGAGCACACAATGCGTGCAAATTAAAACAAAAAATTATAACCCCAGTCAAATCCTTTTGTTTGAACAAAAGACTCAAAGGGCTGCATAATGCCCGAATAAGGCAGTGATCATAAACCCTGTTTATGAAGCTCTACCATTCTAAGAAATTCCACAACAGTGCTAAATCATCAGATCATCAGTCCACGTCCAAGTAGGTTATGTGATTTATTTTTAATACCATGTTCTGCAGCAAGTCCTTTATTCCTGGCAGGAGCAAAGTAATGGTACAAGTATAAATAGTAAATGAATAAAGAATGAAGAAATAAATTCATTAGTACATAGTACATATAAATAAGAACTGACACATGCAAATAAATAGGCCAGCTAATAAGTGGACAACTCAATAGGAGATATTTTAAAAAGTAAAACAGTTTAGAAATCTACAAATTCAGCTGAGCAGGGTAAGTATCTACATGAATAATTTCAAATTACTTTTGGATACAAACATTTCTGGTGTTCTTTTATCAAAAATATTGTTAAATGATTAAAAGATATGAGATCTAAAAGATACAAGATATTACTGAGTGATATATCTTCGATGAAGGTAAAAGCAGAACAGTTTAATAAAATATGCTTTAGAGTCAGAAGAGTTCAACATGACAGTGATGGTGCCTCTCCAGCCAGAAATGAAAAAGCCCGTTAGTTTTGAGTGACCTATACAACATCTTATCTACTCAGTCTGACTGATTACACCTGAAACTAAACTTGCAGTGAGGTTAATTTCCATACACAAGTTTGGTTACAACTTCAACAAGACAAACCAAGCAAATCATGATAAAGGCCCAGGTTATGTAAAGTGCTGTAAAATATTAGTTTTTGTTTCATCATAAACAGCCCTTCACAGCATTTGGCAACGCAAAGTACAAAGTTCAAATAAACGAGAGAAAAACAACAATCCTACAGCACAGAACAATGCACTGTAGTTTGTCAGCAGCAGCTGCCGAATGAGATTTAAAGATGATTCTTCCGTACCGTGCTTCAGTGTCCTTTCCTCCATATTGGTTTTTTCCTCCTCAGAGAATCCCAAAAAGCTCAGAACGCAGTCTTGAAATGGCGGCACTTTGAAGGCCATACGGAACTCCTCATCGCCTGCGTGGAAATTTCTGCAAGCAGAAGGTTGGCATCAGCCCTCTCAGCACAAACAACAACCTGGCATAAACATATGCTCTACAATGGTACAGGATTCATATTTTTAAACTGATTTTAATGAATCTCTCGAGAACTGAAAGCATGGGGTATCCTGTTCTGAGTCTGAAACACATTCAAGCCCTAACATTAATTATGGCAAATAATTGACAGCATAGTCCCAACAGGAGAAGAGAGGGAGTACTGAATATACACATCAATCCTCTTGTATCATTCTTATTAAGACAAACACACACACACACTTACATGTCATCCTTGTGCTCCCAGGCCTTATGAATCCAGTCAGGAGTGAGAATAGGTGTACCCATGCACACAGCCAACTACATTGGAGGGGGGTTTGGGGAAAGAAGAAAGAGTTTGATAACGTCAAAGCAGCAATCAAACTTTGTCCCGACGAATTGTGTAAATGTGCCTAATGCATGATTCAAAATAACTGGGGAGGGGCCAAGAGTGATATGTACACCCTTAATCAGACACTCTGAAAAACAAAAATCTCTAAATACTTAGCTGCAGAGGATGGATTTCCTTAACATCTGGAGCCATATGAAAACCAGAGACAATTATCATTATCATGCGCAACAAAGCTCAATTACCAAAGCCGCATAAATGCTTTTTGCGTAGCTCCTCTATAAACAATGCTTATGCTGTAGAAAATAGAGACATTTAAAAGACATTTTGTTTACAACTCTACTGACCATAAAATCTTGCAGCAACTGTACAATTGCTAAGTTAATGTACGCCAACATGCGAGACTATTCACCAAGCGCATATTAGCATTTATGATTTCATAAGCAGTGAAGTGGGGGTTGTGGGGGAGTAGGTAGTGAAAGACATAGAATTTAAATAATTTGCTTTTGCAAAAGTCTGTGTGCATGTTTGCTGTCAATCAAAAAACCTTGACGTGCCTTATTCGAACACCCTTTGAGCAGCCAAGCAAAGAGCTGACTCCTGGCCAGGCTTTCAGCAGCAACAGCGATGGGAGATTGAAAAAGTGAAGTGAACCCAAGTGAATCAATAAAACCAAGGGCTCTATATTTCGCCAAGTCTCTCAGGGAGGACAGAGCAATGCTTTATGTGGACTTTAGAACAGGGCTTATGGGCTACGTGCTAGCACTCTAAAGGTATTTGATCAGTCCAGATGTCTATGCTCAGGAAACAACTTTTCTTTTTTTATTATGCTCAGGAAATTTTCCAGGTTTTTTTTGTTTTGTTTTTTTGCTGCAACAATGTTTACACTACTGTGTTCTAACATTCAATACAGTCGTTATGTTCATGAGTCAATAGAGATAAGCAAATGTGAATAAATTGGTTGCCATGGAAACAAAGAAAACCAATTTTCAGTCCTAGAAAACCAAAAAACCAGGGGAAAAAAAAAAAAAAAAAATTTTAATCCCATTTTTCAATAACAGCATATTCTTTCTTACGTTACCCGCTGATGATTAACAGCCACCAATCAGCTTTTTGAGAGTCCGAGACAAAATATTCATGTTGTCTGTCCAGTAAACAAAGAATCCTGATTTCATTCGGACAAATAAGGTAAAATTAGACAGCTATTCTGGTTTAAATTGAAAGAGCTGTCAGGATTAATGATCTGTATTGGTCACTTAAATAAAAAGTGATAAAATAAAATAAATGCACAATAAAATGTAATTGAATTCATAATTGCTGCATCAGATAAGTGTTATTATATACAGCTGTCCAATGTGCCTTATACCATGTTATGATGTTCAGTTCACTGATCATTACTGATCACCAACTATACAGACCCCAAACTCCCCGGATCCTAATCCAGTCGAGCATCCATGTCAGAGTGCCCTAGTGACACAAGGGGAACCCAAAACCTAACAGTGTTGAAGTTATGGTTGATGGGTATACAGTACTTAAATATCTAGAGCTGAACAAAATTATATCTGCTCTAGTCGTGATGCAGTATTTATTTTTATAGTAAAAAGACTCCTTGGCTGCCAACCTTTTTTTTTTTTTTTTTTTTTAAAGTGGGGGGCTCTAAAAATATCTGTAGTCCATTCCAGACATTCTAGATTTTGCTCTCTCACCGTGTCTATCGACAGAACATTGTATGTGGACAAAAACCGTTGAACAAATCAAATACCATCCACCAACATTTTTCAGCTCTGCCACATTTAACTACTTTATTTTGCACAAATTAATAGGTAAATGACCAATTCATAATTTACAAAAAACTAATCCGCTTATCAGAGTGTACATTGACATTTAATTAACTTTGAATTGTGAAACCCCCTGCGTTTCCCTAACCTGATCTGCACCCAATGTTTCAGTAAATCCTTTCACCATGCCCAAGCTTAGTTTTCCTCTTATTTAACAAGCTAGTGTCAGAATCAGTCAATCAATCTTTAAACCATTAGGCCCCTTTGCCACATTTGTAGGAAATCCTAGTGAGACTGACGGAAAATTCATGGAGCGCTTGTAAAATCCCTCTTATTGGGTGAAGCAAATTTGCTAGAATGACCCAAACATGCACAGTAAACTACAAAATATAAAAAGTGCACACAAATAATTTAAAGTTAGCTGACTTCATTTTATTTACCTCAGTTTGTGTATCCATGCCCTTTTTTTAAACACTGGCACAGCATTTTGAAAGAAGGTTATAAACTAGCTCAATTCCACATAAAATGTATTTCATTATGTATTATAATAATTGAATTACTAAAGAAAATAATGTATGTAACATAAAGGGGTTTGGGGATGTACTGTGGAATGAGTGCATTTTTGGCTACATTCTGCTCATATTTATCTGTTATGTCATCAAATGTTGTAATGAGTTGCTGAGGTTGGTTAACTAAAGTTGCACTGTATCATAAGGGTGTGTGCATTCATGAAATATTATTGCAGTAAATGACTTACAGTACAAAAGTCTTGAGTCAGCCCTCATCTCCTTAAGTTAAATTTAATTCAATTATGTGGATTGAACTAAAGAAATAGGGACAATTGCTTTACTGTGACTGGCTGGAACGAACCTAAAATATATTTTAGAAACCTCAGCAGCAACCTTGTTTCTTGTCATTTGTTCTAAGCATTAACCATCACCAGTATACTAACCACTGGCCTGATCATCTGGCTCCTGCCTTAAGTTACATGGTGTTTAATGCTTGAATGATTCATAGGTCACTGTGTAATTTAACAGAGGGCATAATTTAACCAAGGGGCATCGATCCATACTAGGACTTATGAAATATTACATCACTGAACCTTTTACTATGCAGCTGATGGGAGTCTGGAAAAACTAAGCTTGCCTAGTTTTGTTTGTGTTAAATCTTTGATTATCTTTTTTTATTCCACTGAAGCTTGCAAAATGATTCGATTCACTCAGAGGCATCCATCACTTCAATAAACAATAGGAAGATAATTTCCAGACCCCAACAAACAATGAATGCAAACCCGGTTTGAAAACTTGATCGGACAATGAAGACGTTAAAAATAAGGTATTTCAAATCCAAATACAATAACGGTGCAGCTTGCTTTGATGTATTTGATGATAAGGTGCACTGCTGAAATACAAACCCTAAATTTCTCTCCATGAGTAGAATGGGCAATGAGGTGCGTGACTTTAGCACTAAAGTCCTTGCGGATGGTGCCACCCATATGATGCACCAGATTAACTAGGTTTACCTGAGAAAGAAGAAAGAGAGGAAAAAAAGTAAAGATTACGTGAGATCACACAGAAGTAGCAATCTCAGGCATTTAATCTGGTCACAGACAACAGGAACTCACCACTTCTTCCTTCTTACGGAAACCAGTGAAACAGAGTGACAGGTTCAGCATGGTGGTGGAGTACAGTGGACGGGATGAGAATGGGAGAGGCTACACAAATAAAAAAGTGAAAGGGAAAAGAAAAATACTTTAGATTTATATGTCAGGTTTCCTAATAAGTACTAGGAAAGGTATGTTTTAAGCACATAAATGCGAATTCAGACTGTGGAAACGTCACTATATAACTGGTATCACGTCGTTTGTCAGCATTTTCGTAAGGAGGAAAGAAGGACAACAGGAGAAGTCGACTGTTTTTGACAACGTGCTCTGTCTGAATTAACCTGGCAGCCATGTGTGCACACTACAGGTGCTGTGGCATACACAGATAACCAAGATGCATTTTGCAGTCTTTACGCTAACACTCAAAAGCTGCTTAGGAATCAATTTGTCTTTTGAAAGAGAACTTCAGCTCTGTCAGATGTGCATTTACTGTTTGTGGGTATAAGTTAAATTGTGTCTTTGAAATGCTGGAACTGCAGCAATTTCACTGCTTCAAGTGGAAAGAAAAAAAAAACCCTCATGGCACAGATACATGGTACATTCGTGTGTGTGAACCGCTGATCGTGGTGTGTGCATGCATGTACACATTCATTCTTACCTCGCCCTTCCCAGCACAATGCAGTACCACAGGGGGCCCCAATATGCGGTTGTCATTTTTGTATAAATAGCCGTAGTCAGGAGACTTGAAGTCCTTCAGTACAAAGACTGTCTCGTACTCAGCGTTTTCTCCATCCCCAAACTCTCTGACGTTGTCCGTCTTTATACAGGGGGCGTTTATATCCTAATGGGAGATGCAAAAATATTCAAAAGACATGTAATAAAAAATTTTAAAGATAAAAAATAAAAACGTATGGAAATAAATGATGAAACCTGCTACCAATAATACACAACGTTCTGACGGGAGCTGCTTAGCTGGAAAATTGTCTCATGAAACATAAAAAAATAAATAAATAAAAAAACAGAAATAAAGCCGTTCACTTTTCATGACATTGACTTGTGCTAGAAATCTAAGCTGCACATTAAAAGCTCTAACATGGAATATAATACAGAACAACATTCCAGTGAAGCAGCAGGGACGAACAAGGACGGTGTCTCTTCTGTTTACTCAAGGATGGCCCACTGCAAGACGTGAAGTAAGGAGAATAATGAATTGCTTCTCAGGAAGCTTTCACTGCAGCAAACATCTGAAGAAAAGAAGCTTTTACCTACCTACATTTCTGTCATACCGATAGCATGTTAGTGAATTCCAAATATTCTGGTACTCAAGTTATTTGAATGTATGTGTGTGTGTTTGGGGGAATGAGAATCTCAGTAGATCAAGAAGGAGCACCAGTGTGAATTAATCGTTAACCAGATTAGCAAACACTGATTACAGGGACATAAAACACCACGTTAGAGATCACTGTTAGAAGATTGATTTAGTCCACACGTGTTAAAGTGAAAATTTGACCAGGGAGTGTCGCACCCGTATATGTTACATTCCTCATGCAGCCAAACCCTTCAGGGTGAACTCAAGCATGCAAAGAGTCGCCGGTCTCCGAAACATACCATGTTGACTATAGATTTTATTAATTTCTCGCCCGACTCTGAGCCCGGGTCACCTTCTTTAATCCTGACCACGGGGACTTCCATCACTCGGATGGCCTGTAAAAAAATAAATAAATATGAAGCGTTCGATATCAACCTGGCAACCCGTGACTTACAAATTCAACCCGATATCCACACGAGCCAGAAGGTGAGAACTTCTAACAAATGTCAACTCAAGTCTGGGAGGAAAAGTTCTGTGAATTCAAAGTGCCGTGTGGTCGATTCGCTCAGCTGCTGCTTTTTGCTTCTGATTAAGCTGTGTGGATGTGCACCTACTGCAGAGTGGGAGCAGGAACAGAGCATTTCAAAGAGCCTGGCCATCTGACAGCGCTCTCATGCTTTCTCAAGGGCAAAAGAAAGAGGATTTCTGGACTGGAGCTGGGACTCAACATCAATTTTAAAACACACATACCTCTACCTGCTACCCCTCCCTCCCTTCCTACTACACAGAGACATGGATGCACATCCAGGAAGAACATCTCAACCTCATCCCCAGGGTCTCTCTAAAAGCTAAAGTGAAACGCTGAAAACAAACAGCTGATGAGAAATTTAAAACTTGCCATCTGAATTCTTTGATGGTGTCACTTGCTAAATCTAACACACACTACAGGACTCCAAAACAGAGATCAAAAACAATCGTCTGTTCTCAAACCACCAGATTTGTTAGACGGTGAAGCTGCTGCCTGTACTGAGTACTGGTGTGTAAAGACATAAAACAAATGTCAGAATATATTACTATATTTAGACAACAAGAGCAGTGTAGTCTTTTTTTTTTTTTTTTAAGAGCAAAATGCGCATATCTAGTGATATTCAGGAGACAAACCTGAAATAAAACCTTTTCTTGTTTAAATCTTGTGCTTTGAAGGGATAGCTTGGATTTTAAATTTTTTTAAGTTTACCTAAAATTTAGGTACCACGTTACCATAGGTGTTGGTCATTATAAATTCTCCCACTCTGCACATCATGCTTGTCACCTGGAACTTGAGCACAATGTAAGTAATGGAGGTCAAATGTCATAACCCTGTTCTGTGCAAAAATGCATTCCAAAGTGCAGCCAAGACTCACATGAAGCTTCTACAGTCTCACTGAGCTAAATCGAGATGGTATCTTCCAACGTTATGTTGTATTTAGTACAAATTTAAGCCTCGCCACACACACACCTGGAAATAGCTTTATGGCTAACAAGAACTAGCCATACATCTGTTTCCAAGGAAAGAAGATTTAAATTGGTACTAAACTTTAGAATGCATTTTTGCATAGAATGAGGATTGGGCAATTTGCCTCCAATTAAGATGTACTCTTGCTCTAGGTGACAAACTTCACAATCATGAATATAACTTATAATGACCATTGTAGTTACAGTATATGCACCAATTTAAAAAAAAAAAAAAAAAAAAAAACTTTACAACTAGGGGTGAAAAAAATGTATCATCCATCATGACAATACAGAGAAAATGCCCAGGACATTGATTATGAGGTTTTGGATAAACAGGATTAAAGTTAATGACAAAAATATTGTCCATGATAGCTATATGATACATAATGAGATATATGTTGGCTTATGCTTTCAAGATAAATAATACAACAATGAAACTTATGGATGAAGTTTTAACAAATCTGCAACTCTAAAGATTTAAAGCTTAAATCTTAAAGTAATAAATTATTTTGTGATATTGTGACAAATATGACATATTAGAAGCATAGCATTACAACATATCATCATCATAGTGCACAGCATTTAATTTAAACCAAATTACAAAAACAACCTGCATCTACTCATGATTTTATGACTTCACTATGAATGCTATGCTCAGAGACAAACTTCAAAGTTTATTTTCACAGTGAAGGCTAAGCAAGCACATCAAAAAGCATGTGCCTAATAGATTACACACTATAAAGATAATGTCAATGTTTAAACATTCTGAAATTAAGTATTTTCAAAAAAACACAAAGAGTTTAAGACAAGACAGTGTTTATCAGATGCTAATTGTTTATCAGAAAAATTGTTTTTGTAGCAGAAAAAAAACGTCAACACTTAAAGTGTATAACATTTAGATCCTGAAAGCACTCTCATTCAAAATGGAAATTGGTCTGGCGTCTAAATGCAAGCATGTTGAACAGATTTTCTCACTTAATATTAAGAATCTTAGCTACTCTATCGAGGTAGACTTCTAATTTAATCAAATGGCTCTTCTGATTAACAAAAATAAAAACATGCAAGCTGTAATGTTAATAGTTGCAGGTTCCTAAAACAAAACAATTCTGTTATTTGGTAGCTAAGTGCTCCTGTCTACATCCATTCATTAACTTTAAATTCAACTAAGTAATGCAAAACACAGTATTCTCCATTACTCGGGAACAAAAACAGGTCATCTGTAAATTCCTGACTCAGGGTGAGCAGGAAAACAGCTATTAATTGCAACCATCTCTCGCTGACACTAGGACAACCCATATGGATAGAAATTCTGATCCAAGATACAAGTCCTGCATGGAAAACAGGAAACACTGTCTGCACAGGTCTGTCCGTAGATATAACAGTCAGATCTCCGGCAGGCAAAAATAACTTAACAGAGGAAGAGAGATGGATTTTTGTCATTGTTATAGTTAATTCTTTTAAATGAGTTTTGTACATCATGACTAAAACAAGGTAACAATTATTTTTGTAGTAAATTGTCCAAATGTTCCGTTTTAACCACAGATTACACGTTTCTAGTAGACATGCTTTCATGCATCAGTTATGTTATGAATCAACAGTGATATCTTGCAAATATAGGCATATTGTGATTATACAGCTATACATAGAAAATATGTCTTGTAAAATATGGCCATAATGGCTCATTGCTTAATAAGAGTCTGCATTATTAGCAAAATTTCCCTTAAAATAAATAAATAAATAAACAAATAAAATCATGAATACACCACAATCTAACAAAACTTCTCTCGAGTCAGCAGGAATGCTTGCAGAACACATTTCTTGTGGGTTATGTTTTTAATGGCCTCATTTGCATACGGCTACCTTTTGCCTTCCTTTGTCAAACGCATATAGCACGACACCGGTTTTCCATTAACACAGGGCAACAATATGATTTTACCTCAAGCGCCTTTACAAGTGCGACGTTGCTGCCCGCTTCCCCTACAAGCACAACCCTGGTCTCCACTTGCCGCAGCATTTCTGAAAGACATTTTAAAAGCCCAGCGGCACTGTGAGCCTCCTAGGAAATACAAAGGCTGTCATACAGAACATACAAAAAAAAATAGCTTTGACAACATTTGAACGAAATGACAACAAGGCAAAAGAAATGACGGTTCATGCTGACAGCGGAGAGCAAAGGGCTTTGTTGTTTACCCTCAGCGTCGCCCGAGGTCAGGCCGAGGAACGTGTGCTCCTTGGAGGTCTCCGCCATTCTGGAGTCAAAGACGGACGAGTCCACAAGTAGGCTACGGACAGTCCCGAAAGTGCTGTCAGCCATGGTGTCACGACCTGACTCTGTCCAGAAGCAGGAAAAAAATTTATAAAAATCAAGAAGACCTTGAAAGCAATATGTCTAGTTTGTATTACTCTGAGTTTTATTTTATACAAATAATATGTGGTAGGCAACACTGCAGCCTCACAACTCAAAGATTCAGAGTTTGATTCCCAGACTTGTGTCACTGTACAGACATACCATACATACATGTATTATAGTTCTTCATATGCACAAAACAGGTGATTTCACTAATTAATTCTAGCTGTCTGATGAGTTGTGCTAATTAACTAGTGGAAAAAAAAAAAAAAAAAACTGTTGGACAATGGTGAAGATAGCTTTTTTGACTGCTATTTCTATTTATCTTCTGTATTTGATCTTCAGGAAGCAGTTAAGCGGGTACGGATTGAGCGAGTGACACCAGATTACTGCTGATGTCTTTCTGACTGAAAGCTGAATCTAGCAGGTTTTGAAGAATTAAAGACCTTCATACTTAATATTGACTATTGTATAGTAACTTAATGTAACATATTAAGCAAACTATTATTATCTATGTTGTCATTATTTGAGAATGTCAATACAACATTGAGCCTCATGTTTGTCTCAATACTTGTGCCACCTGCCTCACATCTCCAAGATTCCCAGTTTGAACCCCAGACATGGGTCTGTATGCACATGCTTCAAAAAACACACAAGAAGGTAGATAGTCAGCACTTAAAACAACATCTAGGTGTGAAGAAGCGTTGCAATGAGACGGTATCCCATTTAGGGCCCGTTCCCAGTACAGGCTCCTGATCCACTGACCAGGAAGAAGTGCTTAAACAAAGTGAATGATCAGAAAGTTCCAGAACTCATACGCTCAATGGTTTCCTATGCAGCTGTTAGTCTGGATGTGCAAAACATATACCTATCTAGAAAACACCATAAATTAATCCAAGAAGTGACATAAAACAGATGTAAATGATTTGCTGTAAGGTGTATGTGAACGTGGAGAACATTCAGTTTCAACATGTTTACTATTATGTAAGAGCACATAAGAGATGTTATGAGCTACCTGTATCCTGCTAATCAGTGCATCTTATATCTAATATATGTTTACCATTAGAACTTAAGGGTAAACTCTTTATACATGTTTGTTATTCTTCAGCAGATACTCTATATAACACACTGTGACAGCTCTTTGGCAGGTGAAGGGGAGCGGTCGAGACAGTGCCAAAATGTCCGCGCTAAGAAATTCAACTGAAATAAACAGACTAATTAATTAAATTCTGACTTTATAAATAAATAAATCTTACCGAGAGCTCAACAGCACGCAGACTTTGTAACGCTGTTAGTGAGAACTTGCCCGAGTCGAGACGAGCTCTTAGTTCAGCTGGCTGCTTGACCAGCTAAGTTCAGCTAAGCACGTTAGCTACCTAGCACACTTGCTAGTTTTGACTCCGCTACTAACTTACCAACCAGGACAAAGCAAAGTTGGCTCTCAATAATACAAACAGGTGTTATTCCGTTGTTGTCTCCGAAAAAAAAATAAACTTTCCCCCCCAATATTACAATATTAGACAAACGAGTCTAAACATTAAGTCCATTTTAACGAAGGCTTTACACCGTATCCAAACTCTCAGCTCTGAATTCAAAACGCGGAGCAAGCCGAGCAGCCGCACGCTCATTGGTTCACGTCAATTGGTTTAACCGTGACGTCAGCGGAACTCGTGAGATGCGCCTTTTGATTGGCTGTCGATTTCAAACAGCCGATGCATGCTTTGTGTGCTGTTGCAGTTGAGGCAGTGTTTGCAAAATGACCTCATAATATTATTGCATTTTCAGTCATTTTTACAATTCCATTTTTATTATTGTTTTTTTTTTTTAATTATCAATCAGTTACTAATCAATTAAACGTTTATGTTTGGGATTATCTTATGTCAAATTATTATTATTATTATTATTATTATTATTATTATTATTATTATATCCGGCTCATAGTTGATCCAAAGTCCAGCTGAGGACTAGGTAAGAGAATTTACCCTGGTTGGGATTCCAGTACGCAGGGTACCATACACAATCATTCATACAATTATCTGCTCTGGATCTGCTCTGATTTTGGGACCCTGGAGTTTTTAGGCAGCTATTATTATTATTATTATTATTGTTGGTTATATAAACACTATATCCTCCTCATATGTAAGAATTTACCCTGGCTGGGACACCAGTCCATCTCATGGCACTTTACACACTCGTTCATTCAATTATTCGCACCAAGGGGCAGTTTTGCACAGTCAGTCCCTTTAAACAGTGGGAAGAATTTGGGGAACTTTGAAGGACACAGAGAGATCATATGACATGCAAACAGTAACCTGAGGTCAGGAGGTGACAATTATTATTATTATTATTATTATTATTATTATTATTATTATGCACTGGCCCAGTGGCAGGTGTCTTGTCTGCTATGCGGAAGGCCCGAGGCACTGGATGTAGTGTCAGGCCCCAAGCCTGAATAAAATAGGACGGCTGTGTCAGGAAGGCCATCCAGTGTAAAACCAAGTTGTGTGCTGATTAGGTGGTCCACTGTGGCGACCCCTTGACAGGAGCAGCCGAAAGACTAACATCATTATTATTATTATTATTGTATTGTTAAGAAGGCACTACTAAATATATTTTGCATTGCATGTAAATGTAAAAATATGCTGTTTCCTTTTACAGGCTGACTAAAAAAAAAAACAGAACATTTTATTATTTACATACAACAACAAAAAATTTGTCTTGAGCACGAATAGGAAGGCATGCTTCCTACTTTTTTCAGAGGCAAAGCCTATCATGATGAGTGCAGAGACTAGTAAGAGTCCTCAGCAGACAGACCACAGCAATTTATGTCACCATAAGCAATCCCTGACATGAAGGTCAGTCAGCCAATTTGGCTTCAACTTTCAATTGTAAAGCCTGCATTATTTCTGCAAAGAAAACCTCTTTTAATTTATGGTATGTTTGGAGCTTTTTTGACCTTTAAATGACAGCATGCCATCCATCCAGGCGCCCAAAGATGTGTGCAAGGACATTCATTCCATTAGGACTCTGCTTAAAGTGAGTATGCATTTCAAAAACTCGGGAAGTGAAATTGTTATAATTCTTTTTTTTTAAGAAAAGACATATTTATTAAGTATTTAACATTTCACCCTTGCACCTTAAACCTTAGCTCGAGGTCTGAGCAATGATATCATCATCTATGTGTCCTAAGGTGTCAAAAAGCAAAGTAGTAACCTTTTTTATTTTTTTTTATTTTAGCAAACGAGGCTTCCTCTTGAAGATCAGAATCTTTGTTTTTGCCAGCATGCTCGCTTCAGATGCACAGTCTCATGATGAAATTCCTCCCATGCCAGCTTCAAAAAGGTTGTGAGGACTCTGTGGTGAGCCTGAAGGACACATTGGCAAGAGTTAGTGAGAATTTTTTATTTATTTATTTTTTCCCCACTTTTATTTAAAGATTCAGTCTGTTTCTTTGTGCTAGATGTGCGGTCTCTCCATTGCTTCATGGGTCCCTCTGGAGCGTGAAAGCCCCCTCTTCTGTAGAACAAAGCCCACTGAAGCTTGCCTTGCCCTCACCTTCTTTCCGTCAGTCTTCTCCACACTGACTGCCTAACACAGTCTACATGTTCGCGTGAAACAAGCGCCTTTCCCACAGAGCCAAAGAACGCACAGTAGTCTGTCAGCGACATCAAGAGAATCCAGAATTCATTTGGAGAATGGAATTTATCATTTTGTCAAAAATGTACACAGTGCTACTAAGATATTACCACAGCAGGGGTGGTGGTTAATACACCTTATGCTTACTCTTAATGCTACCTTTTATAATGTCTGCAAAAATAAATAAATAAATAAATAAAAAATAGACAACACTTTTCAGTGTGAAGAACTGACTGTTATTAAGTTAACAGCTTTTGACGTGGGGGAAAACTTGAGTAAAGTGGTTCTACTTTGCTTTGTAGAACAGGTTTTTATAGCATTTCTCCTGAATATAATCAAATCAGGGCCAATTTAAAGAAAGACATACCAATACAATGGTTGGTAAGTTTCTGGGTAAACAACATAAGAAGTAATAGCAATTATTCCTAAAGATACAACCTTGAAAATATATTTAAAACTTTTTCATAGTTTCCTTTTCACCTACAGTATGTATCTTAGCCAAAATTGGCAGTATTTCTTTGATTGAATTCATTTTAAGATTTAAGCTTTACGATACAACTAAGTATAAAGTTATGCTGTCCAGCCAAGAAAATTCACACACTTTTGTTCGTAGTTTTGATTATGGCTCACAATGTAGTGGCCAATGGCCGAGTGAAGATGATTCCTTATGCATGTAGTCAGCTGACTTCATTTTATTGCCACAAAACATTGCTGAGCCTATTGCATGACAAATGCATCGCTTCACGCACAATGCAATTTCTCCAAGCGTTTAACTGATCTCTATTCATGAGTTTGTTCTGACCACATTTGTTCTATGAAGTTGATGGTTCAGCACTATCCAGCTAGGTCTTCATAACGCATTAGACAGTCAACCCAATTCTAGTCACTTTTAAATCTCCTTTGTTGTTTTCTTTGACCCATCTGAAAAGGCAACTTTTTTTCTTTTTCTTTCTATTTTTTTGCCCAGGCGCAACATGCACAGCTTAACTTTTTTTTTTTTTTTTTTTTTTTTTTTTTTAGCAATATAGACCTGCAAACATCAGTCACACATTTTCAATAAAGAAAAAAAAAAGAAAAGTGATATGTTTTTTTAACCCGTATAGAATACAAGGGTTAAGCAGATAATTTTTTGTTACAATTGGAAAAAACAAAACAAAAAAAAAAACAAGCAAAACATACTACTGAGAGAAATGAACTGCTTTTAAAATGAACAATAAGTGCAGCTAGTCGTGTTTCTAGAAATAAAATGGCCAAAATGACCTCAATGTTCAATAAATATAAGACATAATTACAGGATTTACTTTATATGTATTTAATCATCTGTTTAAAAATGCAGACGTAATACACTAACCTTATAAACCAGTTGAAAGCATCATCTTCTCTTAATAAATAACAGCGTAGTATAATCATCAGCAATAAACTCTGCATTCCACATGTCATTTTTGTGCTTAGAACCGTCATCAATAAATGAATAAATCAAATTAGGATATATACAGTATAGAGAAGTGTGGTCAGTCTTAGAAAATGTTTACAGCCTCCATTATCGAAATCAATAAGACATGGTGCAACCTATTTTTTTTTAGATTTAACAGGGATGTCATAATGGAACAACCTTTCTTATTATGTGAAAGTTCTTGCTGTGAGACTATTATCCTTTCAGTAACAAACTATCACTGCATACTCCAAAATGTTCTGCTGTTTTAAGGAAATGGCAAGGCCACGTCTGATACACTTCAAAGAGTGATTTGACTTTGATTTGATTTTTTGACAAGAAGCTAAATTTGTTTGAATCAAAAAAAGGTATAAGGTTCATATATAGCAATACTATTTGTTCTTACATTAGAGATGGAATATTTGTGCTACAATAAAATATCAAATAACTGATAAAATTGCTTAGAGGCTAAACATCCCCAAGAGAGACATTTGTAGACCAGGAAATGAATGTTTAAAGAGCAATTACAGAACAAATAAGATGCCAAATACAAAAGAGTACAGATATCGTATACAATACACAAACATAATGGATTGTTATTTTTACTTTAAATTGCTGCATTTTTGACCAACAGAATAAAAAAGGTAATTTCACTGAGATGACTTCTGTTCCATTTGACTGTTTTTGATAAACAAAGTGATCCAGGCTATAAGAAAATTCGGAGTGGTAATTTCAGCAGGACAGGACAGTTTAGAGTCTTTTTCTCTCTCATTCACTTCACTCGGCTTCATGACATGATGAGGCCTGTTTTTAAAAACAAGCATCAGATGACCCGATGCTGAAACACTGCTTTAATGCACACTGGATTCCAGTTTTCCTCTTAAAAAATGTCAGTGTTGATTAGCTGCTCAGGCACTGCTAAATCATCTAGCCATGACAGCTTGCTGGCCACATCCATTGCTTTGCATCAGCAAAATTCAGCGTCCAAAGGGCAAAAAAAAAAAAATAATAATCCAAGTTCCAGTCCTTTGCGCACTCTCTGGTCGACATGGCACAAGTGGGAATAGCAGCAAAAGATTGTCTTTACTTTACAGTAACACAAGGGTTTAGCAAGGAGGTATCCTGCATGGTTCGTTGATGCATGGCACTATAAAAAGCTAGAAAATAAAATGGAAAAAAAAAAAAAAAAAGACATGTTCAACATGCAAATCTGTTCTCCTGGACTGGCAGCAGCCCAGTCCTCTCCTCAGTTTCTTCTGTGTCTGTGAGGGCCGCTGTACACAGGTCACTGAAGATATCTGAAAGGAAAGGATGGAAATAAGTGGTTTAATAGAGTGTGAGATGCAAATCAACAAGAAGTAGGATGGAGGGTTATAGGGTTCAAAACAAGACCTGGCAGGCACTCGGAAGCAAATAAATATATTAGGCAAACAACATCATATGAGAATATTGAATGCTATAAGAAACGTATATGTTAAAAGAAGGATTGCTGGAAAGTGAAAACGGGGTAAAAAGGGCCAATATCTAAAAAAAAAATAAAAATAAAAAAGTATGAATCCCACTCCAAACTGAAAGGTCAGCAAGAAGCTATTAAAACATAATCCAGTATCTGTTAAGCAGGTTGTTATGACAAGGGCGGGGCTTCAAGCAAACAAAAGAAAGACTGTGAACACAGCAAGGCCAGGCATCATGGAAAGGAGTACATGCCTCAGGGGTTGACATCATGCTCTACTTGGTTTCCTTCCACTTTTCCAAAAATAAATATGCAATGCAAAACAGCTCCAGCGCCATACTCAACAACCCATTTCAACATTCCCAGCCACTTTGATCTGCTGCCTTGCAGGTGTTCACTTTGTTCAATGTGTCTGAGCAAAAGAGGGATAGAAGTAACATCCAAGGTCAAAAGCACACTGCTTCTGCATTCTAACATTGTAGCTGTTCGTTACATTTTTGTGAGGATGCGTCATAGTGAGCACTGGTGTGAGATAAGCGTTAACAGCAAGGGTAATCTAAATGTAACTTCCACCCCTCTCTTTTGTCCCCCCAGTGGGTTCAATTAAATACCAGTGTTACTGTAAGTGTCCACTCCTCCTGCTGTAGACTGCAGGATACTGGGTGGAACCAGCCCTGTCTTCAGAGTTATTAGGTTCTTGACTAGCCTAGAACATGAGAGAGAACGGTCAATTTAAGAGCACACCTTAATTAGGGACCGGGGGTTCATTTAAAAACAAAAACAGTAAAGGTGAGAGTAAGAGGCAGATTTGGCTTTGTAAGTTTGTAGATATCCCACTCAACCATCTGTCTATCTATCCATAAACCCACCCATGCATCAATCCTCCATCCAACCACCCACACATACACCCACCCAAGTATTTGTCCATCTGTTCCTTGTTCCATTAACTCATCTTTGCACCAACCCATCCATTAATTCATACATGCATTTATAGATTCATACACCCATCAGTATATTCATGCATCTATCCATGCATCAATCCATCCATCCATCCATCCATCCATCCATCCATTCATTTATATACCCACCCATTCATTCATCCAATGCAAACATCTACCCACTACTTCTGTCCATTCACCCATCTGGGTAACTACTGTACCTATCCATTTATCCATACATCCATCCAGATATCCATACATCCACCCAACAAGCTATTTATCCACCCATCCAACCAAATATAGACCCATCTCTCTATCCATACACTCACCCACCTATCCATTTACACTTCTATATGCCCACCCTTTCTTCCATCCATCCATGCATCAATCCATCAATTGACCCATACATTTATTCAACCACCCATCTGTCCATTCCTTCCCCCACCCAACCATCTTTTTTGACACATGGTCTAATCTGATAAAGCATCACAGGTTCTGCCTATTAACTAATAAGGGACCATAAACAATATTTACATCATTAAATACATGTTGTTGTTGGGTTTTTTTTTTTTTTTTGGTAACAGGGACTCCAGTGAACTATGGATTTTCAAGTTGGCTGAAAGATATTTATTCCTCATTTTGTTGGTCAATTTGCATATAATATAGATTTAAAACCTAACATTAATTACCTAAGTAGTCATCAAACCACAGTCAGAGAGATTTAGTTAATTTGTGGTTTATTGACATTTGAACATCACTGTAGCTGTTTTAATGCATAAATATGGAATGAGCAGCCTATTAAACAAATTAGGTTTTTGCAAAAAAAAAACATACAATATTGTTTTTGATGAGGGTCCAGTAAAAGGCTAAACCACATAATTCCCAATAAATGTGGTGAAACTAAATAAACTAAATAAATTAATTGATTAATTAATTAATGACTATGGACATGAGTGTGAATTCTGTTAATAAATAATTTTGTTTGGTCTTTGAATGTAAATATTACAAGTGAAAAATCCAAGAACCACATTATTTGAATAAATATAAATATAGTTTTAAGAATATTTACTTATTTATGAGATACTTTACTATTAGCACATAGAAAATGTTTTTTCTTTCTTTCTCTTAACAGAAACTGAAAGCTTTTGTATGACCACTACTAGCACTGGCAAAATGAATATAATTTATAAATTATGTGTACTGTATGTGTCAGTTACATGCCTTGTTTTTCTGATTATTATTGCCCTATAATGCACTGGAACTGGAAGCCAGATGTTTTATGTTCTCAATAAAAAAGAGCTAGTTAACAAAAATATTCACCAGCTTTGTTATATGAACCATCAATTCAACACATAGATCTATGATATTTTACAAGCAGCATTACTGTATTCCAGTGAATACTCCTCGGAGCGGCGCTGTAGGTCATAGCACATCATGTGACATCTAATATTTCCCCAGTGTGACAACATTTTTATTCAAAGCTCAATTCTTAACGGTTAGTGTAAACTGTTAACCAGAAGAGCTGAGACAGGAAGTGCAGAATGTTAACAGCAAACACCTTGAATGTGAATTTAAGTGTATTTACTGATATTGGGCTAATTCCTCTTTCTCATACAAACGCTCTGGCTGTTTAAATGATGATTGCTAAAAGGCTTTGTCTGTAATGATAAGAATGAACATCACCAGCAACTTGAGCATTAAACCCCAAGTTAAGTTTGAGAGGGGAAAATTTAGCTGTCAGCAGCAGACCAGAAACGTGGTCTAATGTGTAAGTGTCTAATGTGCATATATATCTCACTCTCTCACTCACACACACACACACACACACACACACACACACACACACACACACACACACACACACACACACACACACACACGCTCATCGTCACACTCTCACCGCGGGCAGATACGTGCACATCTGAGAGAAATGTGCCAAATCTGAAGAACACTGCAACTCAACGTGTGAAAACACAAACGCATAAACTTCTCCCTAAACTTATAGAAGATTTCAAAGTGCCATATGTTGAGTAAGCTCGACGAAAGAACAGCAAATTCCTTCTAACTGTTTGGGGTGGAGAGGGTGCGAGACACACCAGTGCTGAAGAAGATACCAAAATGATTGAAGATAGTTTGAAAGATGAATTATGCATGAGCTGATGAAATATGAGCGTATGCGGTGCATTTTCTTAGCGTCACTTTAATTTCATAGGGTATTAGTCACCCTAAAATGTAGTGCGCACGCTCAGGCGAGACTTAAAAAAAGACCCTCGTTCGTCGGTTGCAATGGTTTTGCGTGTGATATCCGGGATAACTGCTCTTTATTTAGATTTAGACAATGGAATCTATTGCTCATTTCATTCCTGCGTTTTCTTCAGCGCTGTGATGTGCACATTCATCCGAAAAAAACACTCAGTATGGTGGATGCGTCTTTTGTTGAGCTCTCTTTGAATTAACTTTTAATTCAATACTACACTTTAATAGAAATGCAGCACTGCTGCAGCTGTAATAGCTTCTCTTTCTTACAACATTACCTCTGCATAATGAATAAAGGTTAATGAGAGATACATCAGTGATAAATCTCAAATATTAAAATGGGTTGCGTAAAAGGTTTATTAGAGATCTAGCTGGAATGCAATTCATACTAATGTGTGACTGTATGTGTATGTGTATGTATATATACAGTATACAGTATGTGTGTGTGTGGCTGGCTCAGTGAAGGTGGAACCGGCAGCAGGAAAGCAGGAGGCTCTATCCATTACTCACCAGTGTCCATTCTCAACCTCTTCTAGGAACTGTACTAAATCTCCAGGCTCCAGCGACATCTCCTGCGGTGCTCGCGACTCGTACGTAAGCTGCACCTGAAAGCAATTGTGCTCCCCCTGGAAGTGTGGAAGGAAAAAAAATGAGGCAGAGCAGCAACACGTTAACCCTTGTGTTTTGATCAATACTAAGAATCAATGTCTCATTGAGCAAGGCCAGGTCTTTTGTTTCCCCAGTAATATTTATGGAAGGAAATACTCAAAACCTATTCACATAACTTCATGGTCTTCATAATGGTACACAAAACGAGACATGGTGCACATGAAGCTGGACAATTTTTGTTTGAAATATACATCCATTCTTTTATTCTTTCAAGTTTATTTTACTCTGGCAAAACAAGTCGAACATAATCCCATCGATAGAAATGTTATTTTAAACGTTGCAGAATTTAATCCATTTGATTTACACTGGATCACACTCAGATGTGGCCTGCCTGAGAGAGGTCAGTCCTAGCGAGGTTCCCACAGTGGAAAAGTGATTCAACCCTGACCCAACTGCAGGAAGAGAACTTGTTTTTTGAATTTGTTTACCAGTTAGTTTGTTTTTAAAGCTGATAAACTGACTCACAATGTGCAAGTGAAGCCGGAGGACAATTCTGAACTACACTACAGTAAATGCCTACAGCGAAAAGTCCACACAGAAGTAAGTAAATAAATGTTGCATATGATTTACCTTTTTCTCAAAATGTAACTTATTTAGTAGAATCTACCCTATGCTGTCCATGCTCCAAGCCCAATAGTGACCATTGTATTTATTCCCATTTGTATAACCGTTGTAGGACCTCTGGTCAACATTCACACACTATGGGCAATTTGAAAGCACCAATCAATGGAAACCCACTAAGCACGAGGAGAACATGCAAACCCCATGTATACAGACCTGAAGTGGGAATCAAACCCTGGACTTGGAAGTGCAAAACGACAGAGCTAACCACCAAGCCAGTGCCGCCAGTAGGAAACCAGAAGCATCACATTTATGAATTTAGCTCCGATTTAGACACGGAAAACTGACTGATAGGTCTCACAGTTTAAAATTTTAATTGCAATAAAAATTTTTAAAAAGCTTGACAAACATCCTCCCCGGAATCACATTTAAGCAAGACTTAAGTGTTTTTTTTTTGTTTGTTTTTGTTTTTTTTTAGGACAAAAATGGTGGGGCTGATAGCTTTTTTTTCTAGTGAAAGAGCTCAAATTTAAAACATGATATCTTTTAGTAACAATTTACTCCCAGTGACAGATTTAAAAGTAAAAGCAGTGTTATGTATCAAAGAAAAACCCAACATTTTAGTCAATTTCATATGCTGAAGCTTTCTGGAAGGAGTCTCCAGCGTTAGCAGGTTGAAATGGTAAGTGAGTTTTTTTTTTCTTATCTTATTAACATGAATGAAATGGGTGGGTCAATGACGTTACAGCAATAAAGTCAATAAGCAAAAAAAAAAAAATAAAAATCAGTAATAACTAAAAATGTGATTGTCAGCAAATTTCTGTGATATAAGAGGAGTTTCTCTCAGAGATGCTGCTTTCCAACAGTCCCCAAGCCACTAGGGGGCACTAATTGGTGACAAATGGACTTATTATTTAAAAGATAATGGTAATCAATGCTGGTTGCAGGGGCCTGTTGCAATTTTTTTGCCTAGAGCACCAACAGACTCTAGAACTCACCTCTGGTTTGTCCCATTGTGCCTTATTCCTATAGTCATTTTATTTAAACAGAACCAATGGACTAAACATGTTAAGACAGTCATGTAGGATCATATGAGAGAAAAGAAAAAAAGGACAGTCTGACAAGGTGCTAAAACTAACAATTAGTTAAAAAAACAATTTTAACTGTTCAATAGCGCTGTCTAGTGGTGAGGCTGTGATTTATAGCTAAACCTTTTCTCAGTCGGCATGTATCAGATGGTGTCTTCTGGCTCTTGGCTATGGTGCTCTGATCGCCTCTCGTCTTTATCAGATCTTTTGCTCTCATCCTCCAGGCAGATTAAAAAGACACCCTGGGGTATTTTTAAAACTGGAGGAGAGCCCACAGCAGGATAAGCTTTATCCCTGTTGGTTTGTTAAATGTCAAGTCTCGCCAACCTAGATAACCAGCATTTGAGATAACAATGCATCATTAATTTTTTTCTTTCTCTTTAAGATTGGAAAGATTTTAGGAGAATTAGAGAAAGTGGAAATGCAGATAAGACTTTTAATACAGATGATGCGTATTTGTTGATTATCAGGGATACTATTAACTTGATGCATTAGAGACACAGTAATAAGGGAAGACTACATACATTTTTGTTATTGCTGTCCTCTTCCCCGTCCGATGAATTTGAGAGCTCTTCAGCGCTGGATGGGATGGTCTCAAAGTCTTCGGTATCCATCGAGGGTAAACGCCGCTGGGTCCATCCTTGAGGGATAAAAAGATCACATGAATCTTCGAAGCAAAAGCCCTCAATGTTCAGAAAAAAAGTCTCTATTTTACAAAAGAAGGAGCCTTGAAAATCATACACATCACTTTTTCTCTTTCTCTCTCTGATGATTACCTGGTTGAGAGGTGGACCTAGGCACAGTGGCCTTGGCACTTTGTGTGCCTTTATTTTTGCTGTCAGCAGGAAGAGCACCTCGCAAAGAATCTAAGAGAAAAGTATCCTTTTGATAAATGTCCGCATCTAATAATGTGAGACAACACGGCACCACACACTAGCATGCAGATATCACGAGTAATCTACAGCAAACTCCATCAGCACAGTAAAATAAAAAATATATATATAAAATAAAAATAATATGAAAGCCAATAAACTGCAGCTATTTGCACCTCTGGAAAATAAAATCTGAAATTACATTTTCATAGTTAGCTAAGCTAGCCAGCAACCTACAAACACTAAACGAACACTAAAACTCTTCCCAATTCTAAGTATTATATTATGTAATTAAAAACAAAGCATTAGCAAGTAAGCTAACATTAAGTTAAATATCATTAAAATGATTAGTCTGGTTTTCTAGCCATGGTCTGGAGTCTCAAACAAGCCACAATCCGTATAGCTATTATACTATATAAATAAACTGAGTAGAAATGTTCATGTTAACTAATGATTCACACTCGAACACATTAGCTAGTATCCTGTGAACATTTCTAGCCTACCCCAAGTTCATTAGATTATACTGAGTAAGTACTAGCTAGGTTTGCTAGCAGTAAGACTAAGCATTTTATACTATAATATTAATATAAATTGTTATTTATATATAAATGTTATAATGTGTACAATAATAGCCAATGTGCATAGATAGTGATTGATTATACTATGCCAATCACTAGCCAAGTTTGCTAGCAAGATAACTAGCCACTATGCTGTGTAAATAACTAGCCAATGTACACGGCAAAGTAGCTAATGGCTGCACAATAGCCTATACATTTCCAGCCAAGTTTGTTAGCAAGATAGCTAGCCATTTTTCTATATAAATAGCCGAAATAGATTTTTTTCTTTTACATTTAGCTAATGATTATACTGTAAAACTGTAAGTTTGATAGCAAATAGACAGAAAGAAGAAGACTAATTAGCAGACTAAAGATTAATTAGCAGAAATATGTGTGTATATGTATTTCTTCACCAAGGTGCAAACATTACCCACAAAAAAATAAAAAATATGAATAACTATCACAGGGAGTATACCTAAAACACAAAAAACTAAGGCAAAAAAACAAACAAACAAAAAAAACAAAACAAAGTAAAGCAAAAAAGAATTTAATTCACAACAGCAACCTCTCTGCCCATGATATCATGCACATTTCACATATCACAGCATGTCAGACATTCACACTCAAACTATGATCATTCCAATGAATATGTATTACACACATGAAAAAAAGCAAGAGACACCAAATTCATAACCAAATGGAGTGGGGTCACTCTTAATTTGGTGTCTCTTGCTTTTAATGGTCGAAGAAAGAGGACATGAATGAAGCAATATAAGTTTATTAAAGCAAATATGCTCCCAATCATTCCACATGCATAGGCTTTGCGTAATACCTTCATAACCAAATGGAGTGGGGTCACTCTTAATTTGGTGTCTCTTGCTTTTAACGGTCGAAGAAAGAGGACCTGAATGAAGCAATGGAAGTTTATTAAAGCAAATATGCTCCCAATCTTTTCTGACAAGAAAAGAGCATCTAAATAATGAGCACTGAATGGGCTTTGACTTGAAGGCGTAATGTTTTCTCATAATACACCGCAACAGAGATGGAAGCAAAGTTCAGGTAAGAATATGCTGCTTTCTAAATGTCAGCTTATTAAGATTTGCTGTTTATTACTGATGAGATACTTTTTAAATATCATTTTCTCACTATGACAAATAGCACGCACACCTCTAGGCAACATCAGCACAACGTGCACAATCGACATCTCAGTGACATCATATGCAGCTTGTTTGCTAATGAGGAAAACACCTGCATTATGTCTTTTTAGATCCCAGCTAATAGATGTTGTTAATGTTTAGATTTTCACAGCCTGAAGCTGGTTTTAGACTTTTAAAGGTATTTTACAGTAAATATGCCTGATTTTGTTGTCACAGATGTAAATGGCAAAGCATTGATGGAGATTAGAATACATTATACTGTATAATATGCTTACCTGATTTAGTGCTATTGTAACCAAACACTGTCAACAATACGACAAGTTCAGGCAGTTTCAGAAAATGTTCTTGTAAAATATTAGTATGACCCCTGCGCTAAGACATTCATCTAAAACCCGCCAACAGGATGAAAGCAGAGATGGCTACAAATGTGGCCTGTCATATCAAGTCATGGATGAAGTTACACAATGAAGTTTAACATGAAGTTAGTTTTACAATACAGACGATAATATGCGGTAGGTGAAAGGTATCAAATTCTTAATTATCAATGGGCAAGCATTGGTTAATAGCTACCTAATCTTCATGGTCCTTCAACAGAACTGATAAATTCTAATCCTGTTTGAACACAATCTAAGCTGGTTAGAAGCAATTTTTGCTATCAAAAATGTTTTTGAGGCGTAGCAGGGAAATTCTTGTGTCAAAATAAGGCTAAGGGCTCCTGCTTTGTTATTATATCACATACAGTAATCCTCATTTAAATATTCCAACAATAGGATTTCAACAAATTTACATTGGTCATGTTTTAGCAACCAAACAAGATGACAGGATACAGTAATAAACTTGAATCAGTTTATAAAACTCAAATCACCCAAAATGCAACTTAATACCTGATTTGATGCGAGGGATCACAAATACGGTAGTAGAAATGATGAAAAAACTACAGACAAATATCCTTAATACCTCAAACTCACATTGACAAATGTTTCTGTCCAAGCAAGGCCATTTTACCTACTAGCCCAGATTGCACTGATTGATGACATAAGCAGAATGAAAATTTGTGGATCTTCGTTGTATAATCTAAGATGAAGAACACCTCATCACAAAGTCGGTTATAGAATTTGGGATCATTTCATACACTCTGACAAATTAGACTCCTGTAATACATTTGCATTTAAATTTACATTTACAGCACTTGGCAGATGCATTTACCCAAAGAAATGCTTTGGAGTGTCTATCAATAAATGTATTCTAAAACTGGTTAAATAGGTCATGGATTGATATGGAGTACCGTCCATCCAAAAACTCTGTTAAAGAAGTGAATAGTATGAAAAACATAGACACTACAAAATAATAATTTTAGTTCATTTTGTTAGGAGAGGAGGATTTTTTTTTTTTGCCCTAATTTTCTCGTAGTAAAATCTCATTCATCTCCCTGTTTGGGTGTTCTTCCATAAAGATGATGATTACCAACTAGAGAGAGCAAAGTCTTTCAAACTGCTTCCTCGAGACATGACCCTGTCCTCGCAATGCAGGCCGGTCTCATCTTTTCAAACTGCTATTCACACTTGGATGAAAGTGCTATTTGCCCTATCCGCTTGTATGAGCTCACAAATGCCCATGATTGGCTAGTATCTCTATGATTGATGTGGCAATGAAGGTACTCCTTCCCATCCAACCTGCCCGAGAGATCTCGACCAATCTGCTCTCTCGACTCTCAGGAACGGAAGGCTATGTAGCATCACACAGGAATCCAACTCACCATCTCTGGGTGACAGGATAAATGCATTTATTTGTGTCTCTCAATAGCACAAGATTTTTTTATACAAAGTATAATTGTTAGAACAAGCTTAGACTTATTATTAGCTCTTTATGTCAGTTCTGACCGACTAATCTGATGACGAGAGGCATTCCACGAGAGCTGAATAAGTTTAAGTTTAAGTATATGTATCACTCTGCATCGCAGATGTCCTTACAATCGTTAAGTACACTATCTGTCAGTTGCCAGCATCGACAGTAGGCTAGTACCTTCCACAGTACTGTTAAGAGTGGAGAGCAGCTGACTGCCAAAACCTGCATTTAAGCCCAGTCATGGAAGCACTTTCAGCAAGAAAACACTTTATTTACTTTATTTATTATTTACTTTATAATTGCTCCAAATTAATTCCAACTTACCACTGAAAAATTTGTGTTGTTTTACTTACAGCCAACACAAGAAACAAAGCTAAATATAGTTGCAATCAACAATGAGCGGGCCCAAGCACCTGCGAGAACACCACCAGGACGCACCATACAACCTGTGAGCTTTTTGAGCATGTTAAGACCTCTAAAAAAGCTCCAGATCTGATCTCACTGAATATGAAGTCACTCAATATGATGTCAGTCAGGGAGTCGTGAGAAAGTTTAAGGCATCGTCATGGCTGGATGTGTCTTTTTGGGCTAATCATCGTTGCTTGCAGCGTTGTGTGTGTGTGTGTGTGTGTGTGTGTGTGTGTGTGTGTGTGTGTGTGTATTGTAGAGTATGTGAAACAAATATTAATACTTAATACTTAATACTTAAGCACTTGAATCACCATTAAAACATCAGCATTATCACCTCCATGGTTTATTTTTCTTCTTACCTTTTGGCTACATAGTAACCGGTACAAATGTAAAACTACTTTACTTTTAGTTCATTTTAACATTTAACATGACTGAGCAAAAAAAATGGAAAATAGGTCATATAGTCAAAGACATAGCACAGATACACACAATCAGGTTTTTTTTTTTGGTGTTGTTGTTTTCGGTTGTTTCTATGACCAAAACATTATAATAATATGCTCATTTTGAAAGTTCTACCTTTTGTGACCTCATTCCCTTACTCTGTAGTGGTAGAATTTATCCTTCATAAAAGTAATGATAACTTTTGTTCGACCCAACATACAGTATCTAAAAACCCAAATACACAGTTTAAAGTCTGAAGCCTCCTCATTAACACACACCTGCAAGGCTTCCATATAAGCACATATTTTTTTAATCGTCATTGACCTATGCCAGCACTGGCACTTATCTGTGCTGCTCGAGTTTTAGGAGTTTTAAATAAACAAACAAATCATAATCTGTTGATAATAAATGGTATTTGTAAAACTGTTGTATTAAAGCAATATCACACTCGTAGTTGTGCTGTCATGCTGAATATTAGCATGGCTGTGATATCTTCAGAATGTGGACTGCAGCCTGATATCCTGCACAACAGATATTGCTTTCATACAATGACGATCTTCTAACGACCATTCTGCTTATGTCATCAATCAGCAAGGTCCCTGAAATCGTCAAAATGGTCATAACTGTAAATAAATCCAACCTTTTTGCTTTCTAATTAACTGGAAGCTGTAATTCATCCTCTGTTTCTTTTCAGGCCATGTCTCTATTTTGCTCGGCCTTGACAGAAAGGTGATGAGACGTAAAGAGACAGCAGCTCATTCTTTTTAAAGGCCAAATGTTTCATGTCAACATGCAGTTTTTGTCTGGGACAGCAACATCGCAATGCAGTGTAAAAACCAGCTTCAGACAAATCACAATTCACTTGCTGACTACAGACAGTGGTGTGTTAACAGCTAAACAAAAAAAAAGCAGATCATGTTGCTTAGTCACAGGAGAGACATAGCATTCGGGGAGATGAATCTGCTTCTCACATGGCGAGTGTGGAGATTACAGAAATCATCATTAGGAGTGGGTGCTGTCTGCAACACTGATATTTTTTTAAGTGACGCGTTATACTCAAGGGTGGATGATTAAAAAGGCGACGGCGTGCCGAAATCGCTGAGACGCGAACCTGCACGCGTCATGCTGACGTACGTGTGCAGCTTTTTTTTTCTGAGTGGGTGGATTTTATTCGAAACCTTCATATGTATATCTATTTAGAACATTTTTAACACAATATAAACAAAAGTCTATCGCATTTCCCTTTAGGGTGGCCATCTCATCAATAGAGGAAGCCTGATCTCACAGACTGAATGAATGTTTTATGAATAAAAAGAAACATGCGCATCTAGGAACACAGGGAAACATCTAGGTACCTTTTGTGCGTGTGGTAGTGGAAGCACTGAGGGAGGAGGCTAAAGAGAAGCGCCGGGGGACTTCGGCCTCCTTAGGTGTCGGCTCTGGAGCAAAAACCAGGTAAGGATTAGTAATTAGGCAAGAAAGAGGGAAGAAAGATTAGAGCGATAGAGAAGACAGGCATTCTGTGTATCGAATGATGAAAAGCCATGCACTGTGTCTAAGTATTGATTCTTGTCCTCTACACGACTCAGCTGTAAGGCCAGGTGTTGTTTTTGTCACTAGCAAAACATAGTCTTGACTTTATTAATTTTCCCAGCATTTGTTTTATTAACCGAATCACTCCAGCGGCCGAACACTTGATTCGCCAACTGACAAATGCAAGATGGATGAAGCAGAGGAAAGGAAACGTGAGACAATAATGACAGACCGTGGACACTCCGGCGATACACCGCTTCAAAGGCCCTGCGTGAAAAATCGATAACAGATATGCTAACATGCTGAAATTTATTGGCAGCCTCGAGTTCTCAAGCAGGAGTCATCTCAGGAAGCCAATACATGTAATATTGACACACTGTCTTGAAATGTCACCATGACTAATTCGTATATTGATGGCCTTAATCACAGACATGGATTTTCAAAAATTGAGCAAAGTACATCCTATGCAGTATGCAGTATGAAAAGGTTATTTTATATATCTCTTTTTTTCATATATATTTGAGTGTACATATCTATATTATAAAGATTACTTTATATCCAATAAAACAATCTTATACAATGTAGAAATGAATGTCCAAGCCAGACCTTTGAGCAGTAATAATTGAAGCAGAAGCTTGAATCAAATACCTCTACCTAGAATGGTAATACACGTCTTTTTTTTTTAAATGTCAACAGCGCGACAGAGGCACACTGAAGCAGTACACTATGACATTTGCTTGAGCACAGGGAATTTCACCTTTCATGTTTTCTTTTGTCTCAATGCACCATTTGGCCTATTTTGCTAACATGTGAATTCCTTTGAGAATCTAAGAGTGCGCTAATAATTCAAAAAGCACCCTGGGTTCATGTGGTCTATTTAGTTGGCATTCATACTGAAGGAAAAAAAGGAACGAGGGCACGACAAGATGAATGACAGGCATGGCGACGAGGATGATTTATCATGATATGGACAAAGGGAGACAGTTTGAGGCTGGACTGCACTCTGAAGGACACGCAAGATGCAAGACATGAAAATGGTGAAGACTTTGTTGCGTTACCTGATGGCAGGGACCTGCGATTGGAGAGGCCATGTAAGGTGAATCGCTTTCTAGCCAAAGCTGAGGACGGGTCTGAGCTAAGGTTGGACATAGCACCAGCTAAAGGAGGTAAAGCGGAAAAGGAGAGAAGCACACAAGTAAGTCAGGGGTTAGTGAAGACGTGACAGAGATAAAGAGGAAGGGAAAGGGCATGAGCATGCACAGTAAGAAGAGGTCCAAAATGTCAACATCTAAGAGGTCGATTCAACATTTTAGTGATATCCTACATGCCTTAAAAGGAGGAGATTTTGCTCTATAGTTCCTTCAGTCACAAGATCTTAGCTGCAAAACATCTATGTGAAGGTCCTCACCATCTGTTATCATTTGAAGCACTATTCCTGTATTGTATTGTTCAGGCTAAGCAGAGACCTAAATGTGCAAATATGAGCCATTAGGGACTGAGAGTCTTTCTACTGTCAATCAGTGTCACATTCACCATAGGCATTTGTGAACTAATGTATGTGGAAGAGGGCAGATAGCCTTGCATCCTACTGTATGCCTTAAAGGAAGTCTAACTGATTCCTGTCGTTGTGGTGTTTAACAAAATTAGTTGGTGTGGATTAAGTTCATGTCAGTTGTTTAAAGCACTGCATGACAGGATCGTCTCACAAAATGCAACGACTAAATTTCCAGTAGGAATAGGATAATAGCGTTCCACTCATAATTTCATTGTGGTGGATTAGCTACAGTGTTTAATGTACGTGTAGAACAGCTGGAAACAACACTACAGCTGGATCCTGTAAAACTGCTGGACAAATGTCCACTAACAATCCTGTCATCTAAAACATCTTATATCACTTTGAAAGTTCCATGTCAGCTGTCTTATAGAAGGCGTTAAGGACACTTAGTTCTGCAAACTACTTTTTCCATGTGCCCTTGAAGAGGACTTGCTATCCCTTTCCTACAGAAGCAGTGCCCAATTGTAATAAAACAGCATAATTGCAGACTCGCAGGTTCTCCAAGAGCATTAACACATCAGCTTACAAGCCAGTCTGGAGTGCCAATCTTGTGATGTCAAAGCGTTTTTTTTTTTTCTCTCTCTTTTGAAACTAAAGCATTCTTGAAGAACACACAGTCTGACTGCTCCAAAATCACACTGCTCAGAACATTTTGACAGTGAATATTCAAAGTGAAACTTTGAAAACTTTAAAAAGCCAAGCTCGAGGACAAAATAAGTTCTGCCTACAGCTCACAGCTTTAGTCATCACTCTTTCCACAACAATTTTCAAATCAAACAGCCAGATTGTGCCACAGTATGTGGCTTATCACTTGCTAAAGAATAAATCTTTGAGTCTCATTAGTGGAGCGATATTTCTGCTAGAAGACATCTGCTAATATTGCAAATTATTATCAATAAATCATGTTCACAAACAGTAGCTTAGCTCTGTAACACACACCACACACATCTTTTTTTTTTTGTGGAGCTAAAATCTAAATCTGCAAAAGAATCTATATCTACCAAGTGTGACTCAAACAGTCTGAAAATAAGCATGCCTTCGTTAGTTTTTGTGAAATTTTTTTTTTTTTTTTTAAAGGCTCGGTTTTATAACAGTTTTCAGAGACATTCGCACTGTAGCACGGGGGCTGGTGTGAGGCACGAGGTGCAGATGCCAATCAGCATAAAGGACGAAGCGAATCGTACCGCTCCGCTCCCAGAGCTCATTTTCTCCTGCTTTATTAACACAGCTTTGAGCCAGTGGGCCGACGAAGAGGTCTTTTTGTCCTCAGAGGGGTGACATACCTGTCAGAATCACTTACACACATAGGGTTTACAGCTGCAGCTCATGACAGCTGCATTTACAAAATCGATATATCGTGATAGTAAAAGTCTAGCCATCTTCAGTCGTATTATAATCTGATGAAAGGCTTTATCAATTGTAACAGATTTACCAGAAATTTGACCTTGCAAACCACTCTGGTGTAACCACTCTGGTAGACACTGTGCTTTTTGTTAATAAAAAAAATAAAAAATAAAAAAACACAGGGGCTCACAAGTGTCAGGCCAGAACAGTGATCGCATTAAGGTCTAGTGATTATGAGGATAAATCCTAACGTCGATCAAAGCAACAATAGGCAATGAGTTTGTGTATGTGGAAAAGGGTTTATAGTGCTTCACACTGGCCTTCGTTCGAGAAAGATTTATTCACCTACACTGAGTTAGAGAGAAGTTGAGGTGGCGGGATTACGAGTGTACAGTAAAAGAATGTAAGGATGCAGCGTAACTATGAAACAAGTCTGGGTTGGAATGAATACCTTACATACTGTAAAGAGATGCGTTGCAACATTCAAACAAATCATCAGCTACTTTCATTGCATTTAAGAATGGAGAGTCCACCAGGGGCTTAGTGCTGTGCCACTTTTCTAATGATGTATGATTATATTTCACTTAAAGACTCCATGAGCTGACATGAATAACAAATTTGGCCTCTAATCCCATGTGTGGAGTGTTCTTTCACATATGAGTCTCTAGTACCTAGCATTTATATCCGGTGATTTCTTCCATGATTTTTTATTTTTATTTTTTTTTATTTTATTTTATTTTTATTTTTTCCATGATTTTTTAATTAGTGATTTCACAATGCCATGTCGCCACAATAGCAAGCGATTTACAGATCAAATATTTCGGACTATTGTACACCACCCAGTCAAAACAAAAAGTCACAGACACTAATACTGCATTGGATACCTTTAGCTTTGATTTTTTGACAACAGGCATTCTCCACGTCATTGTTTTAACCAGTGTTGGGGGACAATACTTTTTTAAAAGTAACTAATTACATTACAAAATTACTGTCATTAAAAAGTAATCACCCTGAACACAGGATTAAGCGGTATAGAAAATGAATGAATGAATGAATGAATAAAAAGTAATCAGTTACATTACAGCATTACCTTCTGATTTTGCAACGCGTTACACCCAACAACAGTTGTTTACTTACAGAGTTGCATTAATTTTTAGATAGAATTTGATAAGAAGAAAGCTGAATAAAATCTTCTCCAGAACATCCAAAAGACTAAGCAATAGTGGTCAATTCATGTGTGAAAATGCTCATGGTGCTAGAACGACTTTTTAACCAATTGTATCAGATGAACCTTGGGATTGCCATTAAAGAAGTAAAAACTGTTTTTTACTGTCACAAGTTTTATGATGCAACTTCATCAAGCATTTAAGTGATCTCTGATCATGATCATTCATTTCTTTTTCTTTCTGACCACATTTCTTCCATGAAGCTGAAAGTTCAACATCGGCATTTCAGGTTTTAATACTGCATTGGGAAGTTCGGAACCCAATTGAATTAATTTTTTGTTTCACACACATGGGATACATCTTCCGGCATGGTTGTTCAAGAAACGATAAACTACTCACTGCATCAATTAGCGTTTAAAAAATGTTGCCAGCACAAACATATTAATCACTGGAATAAGTATACAATCAAAGGTACTTGCTTTGCCTATTTAAATCCAAGTGATGTTTTTTTGTAGTAGTTGTTAGGAGAAGTAGTCTACCGATGTGGAGGTCGGATCTCCAGCCACAAAAACAAGCGGTAAAATATGAGACAGAAATTTTAAGCCCTCACAAAAGTCAAGAGACTAAGGATTTGCAAGGTTTTGGCCTTGCATCTCTGCTAAGATGGGGAATGTGTCTAGGTTCAAAATCTTTAAACTAATTAGGCTTTAAAAATCTTGAGTTGGCATATTTGAAATGTCACACCCCTGTTGTGCTACTCCGTCCATGTGTTGTTTGTGCAGTATTTTGCTTTCAAAAAGAGCGTTTTTTGAGATGAAGAAAAATATTGCAATGATAGTGCTGAACTGTTGACCACCGACGGAAAAAATATAATAAGAAAAAAATTTATGATCAAGATGGCGGATCATTTAAACAATTGGTGAATTTGTATCATTAAAATTTGACAGCTAAAATCATTAGGGTTGGGTACCGAAAACCGGTGCCAATACGGCACCGGTACCTATATAACCGGTATGTACCGGATCGAAACAGAACACGAATTTCGGTGCCTCATTTCGGTGCCACTTAAATGCCTGAACTGTCGATTGGAATATTTGTTCTCTGGATTCATATATTTTTGTAGATTAAAAGTTTATTAGATTAAATAAAAAAAATTAAAAGCACGAATCATCAGGAAATGAGACCATCCGAGATGCGCGTGAATGCAGCAGCTAGCGTTACACTCGCTCTGACGGCAGCAGGTGGTCTACCGCTATCTTAGCTTGCTAAATTAAACTTTCGTTAAAATGCCTAAAACT
>JAQMYG010000007.1:9587697-9597809 GCA_030014215.1 Clariallabes teugelsi
GTTTTGGCACCGGTACCGTTTTAAAAGTATCGATTTGGCACCGGTATCGAAAAAAAACCAAACGATACCCAACCCTAAAAATCATAGCATGTGTACAATGCATCAGGAACTCAAATGATTTGGACAATTGTGTGGCATAAGGGAGCAAAAAGATTGTGGTCATGTGGTCGATGTGGATGCGTCAGGCTAAGAAAGTAAGTATGTGAAGCGATGAATCCATCATGCATAGAGCACACTGTACAAGCCTCTGGAGGCAGTGACCTGAATGTACTGATTGTACTGAATGACCAGGGTTTTTTTTCCCCCTGGTGGCACAGGCATATTTCAGGACTCACATTGTGAAAGAGTGGTTCTGAGAGCATGAGGAATTATTTTCACACATGAACTGGTCACCACAGTCCTCCATAATCAAAGGCGAACAAATGAAATCTAAGAGTGTGAATTTGATCACAGTGTGAGAGGCTGGTGATCCATTTGACTTGAAAACCCTTCTGAATATCCAAAGACAGTCGTTACATTGTAATTTACATTGTAAAACAATGCTGAAGGCATCTGAAATATGCAATGATCTCCTTTGAGTAGTTATAGTGAGATGTGTCTGCTACTTGTATGCTCTGTAAAGGTTTCATAAATGCTCTAATCTGAGGAGCTTGTAATTAGTGATTTTTGAGACTGGTTCATCTAAATGAACTTCTCCTCTGCAGCAGAGGTAAGTTTTGGTTTTGCTTTCCTGAGATGATCTTCATGAGAGTCAATTTCATCATGGTGCTCGAAGGGTCTTCGAACTATTCCAGAAGAGCTAACTTTGTGTCTTAAAATAACAATTGACCGTTGCTGTTACTTAATTACTTAATACATATGGGTTATTTCTTATTTTTGATATCTCCAGTATTGTTTGTTTTAGAATGTAGAAAATTGCCACAAAAAAAAAAAAAAGAATTAGGAGATGTGTCAAAACTTTTGAATGGTACTACGTATATGTACCTATTTTTACATAACAGCATGTCCTGAAGTGTTTTATTTCCCTATATCAATGAGAAATAGAGTGCCATATTTGTAAAGACCTACTTGTTTTGACTTCTAATGTTGACGCCTATTTATTTTAATGAGGCAAATCATATTGTACGATCACAGTGGAAAAAGTTTTAGGGGTTAAAGATAAGGCACTGGGTTCTCAGGTTACTCATGGCAAGGCTCTTAACACTTTAATTGTTATAAGGGATGTCTGATCATGGCTGATCCTGTGCTCTGGGCTTCATAACAAGCAGCAAAGAAAAGTAAGTCCCTGACTTATAAACCTTTGAGTTGCGAATTTCCGCAGATACAAACGGACTGCAGTTCACTTACAGCTCTCTTCAGTGTGTAAGTGAATGTATAAAATATCCAGTACAGTATATTGTATGTATGTGCATGTGGGGGTGTGGGAGATATGAGTCAGCCTCACCGGTTTCAGTGAATCAGTCCGGGAGCATGATGATAGATAAAGGCTGTCCTGATGGTGAATAATCCTAATTTTGGAAAATTCTCATTGAGACAGAGAGTTCACAATCCGAAACAACTCTGAGACAAAATGGCATCCATTCAAGCGCGCAATAAACACCATGTAGCGGTGTCCTCCCCCTGACCTCTTCCCGGGGTCCCTTTAAATGAGCTGAACCCGCTGCATCACTGGGATTCCCTTCGCGATTTGGATGCACAGTCTTACAAAAATATAATGCGGAACCAACACACCACACCTGTGTGTGTTTTTTCTTTTTTAAGCTTTACATTGTATATTACAGAAATCGTTCATAAGTCAGAGACTATTTGACTGCTATCCCTTATTTTATTAACAACTACGCACAGTCCTTCCGTTTGTCTTTTTTTCCTCTTCAGTGAAGTTAATAAGAGAAAAAGAGCAGCTTGTCAGGTTACCTAGAAACAAGAAAGCTCTCCATCTAGAAAACTTTTGAGCTTACAGACCATTACGAAATGCTGACGTTGGAGACTTCTTACAACAACAAAAAAAGCTCACCACATAAACAAATTTTCTTTCCCAAATATTTTTTTTTATAGTTTGGTTATTATTCATGTTACATTATGTGGAGCATCCACCCTACAAGATCTTTGAATTAGCTATTACCATAGAAACTATAACAAATTAGAATGAGCATATTAATATAAATCTATGATTTGCCTACTGTTAGAGTCATGCTGTTATAGAAAATTAACACCTTCCGACCAAACAGATTGGAATATTCAACAATGCTGCGGCATAATCAGTAATAATTATCCTTATAAATCATTTATGGATATTTTCTGAAGGCAGTAGTGAGAGTAAGTGAGAGAGACAGTTCTGAGGGAGAACTAAGCGTGGTGCCAAATAACATTCAATTATCCTTGAATGAGAGCTTGGACGGCAGCCCTTAGAAATTACAAATAATTTCACAAGTAAAGAACGTGGTCTAAACAGTAGGAAAACAGGTAGTAGCTGTAGAACAGACTGCTCGTGGCTATACATATCATACTGCTCAACAATTAAAGAGATTTCCTTTGTTATCGAAATCTCAAACAGCGTCGTTTATTATTATATCCGGAGCCAGGTTGCGGGGCTCTTTGGATGGCGCTCAAAGCAGCTCTCACCTCGTTTCTGCCTCATGTTGGGGCCACTGTCACTGCGCTTGTAGCCTGTCTCTGGACTCGAGGAGTCTGACTGTCTCAGGGCGACTTTGCGAGTGTTCCTGCCAGAGAAAAGCACAGAGCGAACAAATAAGAGATGGGAACCACACTGTTCTCTTCACTAAATGCCTATTCAGCTGGCTTCAAGCAGAAAGCCTGGCAGTGTACCAAGATGGATCATTTATCTGGGTGGGCACTCATACACACATATATAAACACACACACATAAACACAAAGTACTCTACCTCATGGGAGCATGGTAAATGTTTTCCGTGATTCTTTGATGGAGCTGACTTGCTTCTGCAAAAGTAAGAGAGAAATACATTGTTCAAAGCTTGGATATTCCCACAGCACCATACAGTAAGGTACACATCTCTTAGGTTAATGACGGATACACATCGTTTACGCACGATGCAGCAGAGGAGAAGAGGATACTCTGCAATGTTTATAACCGACACGGGAGAAAGCAGTAGGTTCAAACGTATACCGTACACAGACATGCAAGAAGCAAATCAACACCCATAGTTATATGATAACACGCATACATGAAAATCGCTCTTTTCCATAACCATCATTAAGCATGGGGACATGGGGGAAAATCGATTCAGTTACGTATCGCAATTCTTTTTTTTAATAGCAATTCATTTATTTGCAATCATATATTTGCATTATAGGTTGTAAAATGTTGCAGTTCTCCTATTATCATACAGGTAGCGTGCTCTACACTACGCACACACAGGCAGGCAGCACAGCATCCTCTGTGGCAGGACCAAATTATATAGTATGTTTGTTTGGAACTGTACCAAAAAATCTACAAAAATATGCATATCCTATCAGGATCGAAACCTAGGTATTGTGATATTATTGTATCGCCCAGCCGCTGGTGATTCCCATTTATAATGCCTAGATTTAGGACTTGTGAAATCCCCTTTCTATTGTTAACAGAATTATAGCTGGATATAAAGAAAAGGGTAAAACATGAACACAATAACAACCTGGTCGACCTGGGAGTACTGTACGACGTCATTGTGCTGTTTGAAGAACCTTTCATTCCATAACTAGGCGAGTTGTACTATAGCTCTTACTAAAAAAAAAAAACTATGAATATTTTTTTAAATGCTTCCTCTTACATGTTCAAAAATTAGTTTGGTCAATTAATTAAAAATTTTAGTCTAGATTAATCACGATTTTTAAATACTCAGATTTATTTGTATTATAAATGTGCAATGCTGGTATAAAGAAACTGGTTAGAGGAAACAGATTATGCAGTTTTATAATATCTAACACATTAACATTTAACAAAATCTCTCAAATGGGACCAGCAGTGCATGCAGTCGCTGTGTAGTATGGGGTGTGGCAACCCACCCCACAGCGGGGCTCGAACGCGGATCCTCAGATCTGAAAATAGGTATCTCATGCACAACTTTGATTTTATCCAAACCTCCATCTAGAAGCTTTTTATAATGAAACTTGCCGTTCAGCTCACCTGATGATGATTATCCTCATTAAATGTGCCGTTATAACAAACAGACGGTTAACCACGCTGCGATTATGGGAAGTCATTAGGGTCAAACGTGGTCATTAATTAATAATTAATATGTGTAACAAAAAAATAGGAATGCATTAAAATCTTTCGATTAATTAACACATTAATATTGAGCACCGTATCAAAAATATAGCGAATGCTGCTACATACTGTACTGTATATTTTGCATACTGGCTGTATACATAATCTCCATCATAAACTATATGTCTATTTACTTCTTGCACAACATGTGAGGTATCCAGACTCACTGAAAATTTTAAACCTTTTTATTCCTAACGTCACAACATTAGATAGACATCTAGAAATCTCCAGTAAGTCTAATTCTAAAGTACTGTAGAAATAAATAATAAACATAATAATAAAACAAATAAAAAATATTTTAGTATTTTATACTATTTTGTACAACTTAAGTTCATAGTGTTTAAAGTACATCGAAACTCACAGGAAACCACAGGAAAGTTACATTAGACAAGAAGCTGATGTGGCCCTACACCTCTTTTTAGGTGTACAGTGGAACCTCGGATTGCGAGTAACGCGGTTTGCGAGTGTTCTGCAAGACGAGCAAAGATTTTTAATTCAAGTTTAAATTTTGACTTGAAAAACAAACAAGTCTTGGTTTACGAGTATCACGCATGCGCCTCTTGTTTGCTTCACGTGATCACAACTGTGTCAACGGTTTTTCTCTCTCTTGTGCTGCGGAATTGTGGGTAATCTCCTCCCCTGCTCGGTCTTAGTGCGCGTCTCTCACTGCACGCGTGTTCTGTGACCACGTGTGTGGTCTCATTAGAGAGGTTAAAGATCCCTTTTCTTTCTCTCCCTGGGTCAGCATGCCGTTATGTGTGTGCCCGCGCATAATTTGACACCGTGCCCCTTCACACACACATTCCTCCTCTTGCCTTCAAACACCCCCTCCCCCCCCCCTCCTCCCGCCTTCACACACACACACACACACACACACACACACACACACACACACACACTCTCTCTCTCTGCTCCACACAGAAACACTGCTCTGTCACGATTCTTTTCAAAGGTAAAGTGCAGGTTAATTTGTTTTTTATTTTTACTTTATAGCAGTGATTCCGTTAGCGTGCACTCATGCAAGAGTTGTTTTTGATTTACGAGTGTTTTGAAATACGTAACAGATTCCGGAACGGATTGTGTAATCCAAGGTTTCACTGTATATATTAATGGATTTATGAGTAATATTTGTAGCATCTTGGAGGAGTTGAAAAGTTCTGATAATAAACATACAGTATGGTGCAAAGTCTGGAACCAACCCTCATTTCTTCACATTGAATCAAATTAAATTAAAGGATGTAGATCAATCTAAAGAATTGGGAACAAATGTTTTACTGTGACAGGCCTGTACTGTAAAGTGCCTAAAGATACAATTTCGAAATTGCTTGTGTAACAGCCTCAACCTCATTTCCCCGCTCATCTGTTCCAACCACACAGCATTCAGCATCATCAGTATACTAACAATCGGCCTGATCATCTGTCTTCATCTGCACCTGCACTGCACTGGTTCCTGCCTTAAATGGTGAGTGGGGACTGAACCTGGGCGTGAACCTGGTTAATGCATGGCGATTGGTTAATGCCTTAAGTGAGATGCTTTTTTCATGCTTGAACAATTATAGGTCACTGTGTGGCTTAACAAACAAAAACATTCCTCTGAAACTGGTCAGGTACAGGGATTGGACTGAAAATGAGAGACAAAAACCTGCCAATCAAAAAAGTCGTTCAGGATCGTAGCGTTCACTTAGCACAGCCTACCACAACCTCAGAGGTTTTTAACAGCCTATAATGTCATTTATGTGGTGAGACGTTGTATGATAAAGTCGAATTTATTTCCCCCCCAAACAAGTCTGGCCGTTTGGAGGCAAGATATGAAGAAATAAATTGTGATTTAGAAAATTTGCATCGAACTGTGATTGATAATCAGCCAATTGCGATCCTATATACAAATAATAGCTATGCTTAAGGAATAGAATATTGGGGGGCGTCATGAAATTGAAGCCTATTAATGGCTTAATAAAGAAAAAAAGCATAGCTTTCATAACAAACTTGATGTTGAGTTTAATAAAAAGCACATTAAATATTCCTCCTCTTTACCTATGTAGAAAACTCCTCTTTGAGTCAAAGTGTATATTTGAGGGTGAGCAAGTAAATGTAGGCTGCAATTTGTTTTCAATTAGTAACACTTCAGTTTCCTGAATGTTCTTGTTTGCCATCCAAGCTGTGCGCTACAATGACAGCACTTCTGTACTGATAAACAAAGATCTCGTTTCAGAGTAATCTTGCATGCAGGAGCAAGCCAGCACAGAGGCAATTTGATTAATAAAACAAATCCACATTGTGATCACTTCTGCTCAGACAGCTCATTTATTCTATATACTCTACCTCCCTATTCGAATAAGGGCTGCTGCTTAGGTTTGCTGCTGCTTGTGTAAATGTGAACATGCTTCCTTCAGAGCTGTCATTGTCAGAAAGCAAATATTGTATATAAATAAAATAGCATAGAGATATATTATCCAAACACCACATCTGGAATCTGGGCACCCAAAAAATTGCATGCTTTTGTTTTCCATTCTATATCTTTCTACATTTAACCTGCAGAATAGCAATGTAACTCTCAGCGAGTCTGCATACATTTACATACTGGGAATAGCAAATAAAAACCTAGATAGTAGATGTAGTCAATGAGTAATCCTAAGGTTTACAAAATAACAAATATATTAGGAAACCACAGAAATAATCAAACTCTGCACCACATCCTACAACATCCACCCTTGTAATCGCCTCCTCCTCGTAAGATGCATCAAACTTTCCAGGGCTGTGACTTTAGTGTTACAATGTGAGGGCGAGTGACCCCTGACCCCTGATGTGAAAAACACACCTTTGCACGCCTCCAGTTGGCCCGTCAGTACTTTCCTGATCTCGGACACCCACGTGTTCTTCACGTCCATGGAGGAGGCCTGAGAGAGAATGCAAATCGACTCACTCAGTGACTCGCCGTATCATCCTGAGAGTCAACAGTGCCCTCCAGTGATCAACCGAGGAAATAAAACAAGAGCTGCAAGAAGCTTGAAGACAATGCAGGTGGTGGTTTGGTGCTGTGTGGGTGTGCTGTTTGTGCATGCTTGGCCAGTCAAATTTTTTTATTTATTTGAAAGTAAAATCTTGCGTTACAGATACATGACAAACACACACACACACACATCATAAACACATCCGTACATGGCTGGGGGTTCAAATAACAAAGCGCCTTTTTTAATGTCTTATTCTGCACCTCACCTGAATGATGTAGACTTCCTCTCTCCCATTGTACCAGATTTCGAATTTCTTCGCGTCTCCTTTTACATTCTCTGTGATTCCAACTGCACCCATCTGCCACAGAACACATCAAGTATATCTTTATAAGAGAACATTTTAGTTTACTATTTAAAAAAAAAAAAAAAGTACCCATTGTTTATAACCAGTACATGAATTCTTTTGGCTGAAAACCAAAGAAACTTCCTGGTATCCAGAGACCTAAATAGTATTTTCTCAACGCAGACAATCATAAATGATTATTGATTGAAAAAAAAACTACAGAAGTGAAGTATCAAAGGTTTAATTTATGGCAAAAAATAAATAAAGCATTAGTGTAAAATAACCTTCCCAGAAGATGAGCTCAGTGACAGTAACCATGAATTTTTAGATGAAGCCTGTGGGACGCTTCATTAGCTCCAAGGGCTAAAAACTTAACACGATAGTCCTTGGCTTGAGAAGATGCATGGCGTTTCTGTTTTCCTAAAGTGACTAGATATTTCAACCCCAAGTTGAAACTACACAACTTTAAATAACACAGAAAAATACCAACAAGATTTTTTTTTTTTAATGGAATTTCCTTCCTGCTTGTCAGCTTAAAATCTTTGGTACTTGTTCCCAGACTATAAGGAAGTACTTTTGAATGAATGAATGAGCAGTGAATAAAGTATCTATCTGTTACTGTAAAGTAATCAAAACCATAATGGGGTAATGTGAACTGACAAGTTATCTTTTTATCAGTATATATTAATGTTTAATGCCATGGAATGTCAGTGAAACAGGTTTGACCGTGTTATCCCTTAAACAGCCTGTAAGATTGGCTTGTTACCATGAAACTGTAATGCCATCTGAACTTAAGACTTCTTTCAGCTTAATTAGACTCCTAATAAAAATGCTAAATAAATATTTCCCGATTTCTCAGCATCCTACACACAAGTTCTTGTGCAATTGTTCCTATAGAAAAGATGTTGGATGTAGAGTACAGTACAGTGTTTTGGCCAAAATGACCAACTTGCAGCTGTTTATAAGAAATCAGTGATACAAGAACAATTTAAATAGCTCAACACAACTAATATAACAAGTGGTTTCTCAACACAAAGTCAACACAAAATGCTTCTTTTAAAGAGTACTACGGTATCAAAATTCTATGATATAATCATAAAATATAATAAATATTCATATATGATATAATAAATTATATATGAAATTATATTATATCTTCCCTTGATCTTCAGTACTTAGTAAAGCCCCCTTTAGCCCTTATGACCTTCTGCAAATATGATGTATAGCCACGCACTAGCTTCTGGCAGTGTTTTTAAGGGGTCTTAGGGGCCATTCCTCTTGGGCAGTGGCCTCTATTTCGGTAAGATTCTTTGGTTTGTGTGCAGCAACTGCGTTTTTCAAAATAATTAATTGGATTTAAAAGTCAGGCGACTTTTAGAGGCATCCAGGACTTCCTCTGAAATCAATCCTTGGCAGACTTTGAAGTATGCTGGGGATCACTGTCCTGTTGGAAGGTCCAATGACACCGAAGCTTCAGCTTCCTCACAGATGGCATGGCGTTTTCTTCAAGGATACATGATTGAACACATATTGCCCAATGCAGGTTTCCAGTACCAGAGAAAACAAAGCAGCCCCAGAGCATCACTGAGCCACTGCCATGCTTCACTGTAGGCAGGGCGCACTTTACTGCCTAATTCTTTCTACTTCAAATAGACTGCTGATTCATAAGCCCAAAAAGTTCAAGTTTTGTTTTATCAGTCCATAGAACAGATTTACCCTTGATATGTTTTGTAGCATATTGAAGCCAGCTTTTCTTATTTTCTAAGGTCAGTAGCGACCTTCAGGTGACCTTCAGTGTTCAGTATGTACCATTATAATGAAGAGTGAAATTTCAGCCCCTGCTGCCACCACATTTTTTCTGAATTTCCTTGACAGTCAATCAAGTGTTTCAACACTTGCCTTCTCAGGAATCTTGATAGTTTCCCCGTTCTGACACATCCAGGTAGAGTAGATATTGTTCCTTCGTTTCAAGCAACGATGATCGGCCAAGGCACCTGTGTCATCGGCAGCTGTGCGCAACGTACAGCTTGTTTGACTTTTAAGCATGTTAAGACCTCCAAAAGTCCCAGTTGCTGATGTCACTCAATGTGGGCCGGCTTTGGTGGCGCTGCTTGGGCCGGACATCGTTTATGTAGGATGTGTAATGTATGTAAAGTGTGTGTGTGTGTGTGTGTGTGTGTGTGTGTGTGTGTGTAGGACAATTAGATTGTGTGTGTATAGTGCATGTGTAGGATGTGTAGTGTGTGTATTTAATAGTGCTGATGTCATAAATGTGCGTTTTGCAAATGACTCAAAATATCTGACCTTGTGTTGAGTTGAGCCCATGACATGTATGTTAAAATTGTTCAGCTGAATGAAGTCTAGAAGTGTACCGAGTTTGACATGTATACATGAAAGTGTGTATGAGGGGCACTGGTGGCTCAGTGGTAGGTGTCGCCTGCCATGCGGAAGGCCCAGGTTCGATTCCCAGTCAGTGCCCAAACCCCCCAGCCACTGGATGCAGTGCCGGTCCCAAGCCCGGATAAAATGGGAG
>JAQMYG010000007.1:9604403-9625702 GCA_030014215.1 Clariallabes teugelsi
TCCCGTTCATTGCGCCCCACCTGTCATGTCTGTATTCCCCACTAGTGGGGCGCGCCCCACACTTTGAGAACCACTGGAGTAGATGAAAAGAGAGAAATATAATTAATTGAGCCCAAAAACAATACTACTTAAGCTGACTTGAGGGTACACAATGTGTCAACTAAACAGCAATGTGAAATATTTTGTTTGGCCAGCAAATTTCTACAAAAATTGAGTAAATGTAAAAAAGCTGTGCAACTTGTTACTTAACTTTTTTTCATTGAGGCCTTTTTTTTTTTTTTTTTTAACAGTGTGTGTGTGGTTTGTGAGTCTTTGTGTAAACAATTGTGGTTTATGTGTGTGTGAGATATGTGACTTGTTAGTGTGTGTGTGTGTGTGTGTGTGTGTGTGTGTGTGTGTGTGTGTGTGTGTGTGTGTATGTACTATATGTGTTTCTGCGTGCGTGGGTGTAAAAGAGAGATGAGAGTGTTTGAGTGTTAAACATTTGTGATGTGTGTATGAGTGTCTTTGTGCGTGCGTGTGTTAACATTTGTGATGTGTACGTGCGTAGAATAGCCCGCAGATGCTGGAAAAAAAGCATCACACTATGTTACTTTAATGTGACAATGTGACAGTGTCACGAAACTTTGTCATAGTCAACTGAACTTAGCTGTAGTGAGCTTTCAAATGAAAGAAATTCAAAATCCATCCTAATCAACATAAAGATCGCTGAAAACAATGCAAGTTCACCTGTTAAAGACATCGAACAAGAGACGGCTGTACTTAATATCCCCCTTTTCCCTCATGTTTGGTTGGGCTGTCTGTACTGTACGTTCTCTAAAGTGACCTCGAATTTACAGTTCTAGGTAAAGCACAATTTTACAGTGCCAGTCAAAAGTTTTTGGACCCAAGTTTGGATTTATATTTCTACATTCTTTATTCTTTCTCCATGCTTTATTTAGGTTTCTACATTAAAAAAAAATACTGGAGATTTTAAAACTACAAAATAACACTTACTGCAAGAACAATGTTGTCAGGTGCATTTGCAAAACCTGGCAACATGACAAAACTGGTCCGTAGCTTCCTTTCTTGGGCTATGAATTTTTTGAAAATGCTTCATCAAATCCAGGATTCATGCCTAGAGCTGCAGCTTTTTTATGAGTCATTGGTCTGCTTTTGGGTATATTTTTTGTCAGCTTTTTCATGGCCTTCCGTACAAAAATTGTAGGCCAGGCGCTTTGGCAAACTTTGCAGAGTTACAACTTGCCATTTCACCCACCACAGTAGTAGCATGTCATGTGATGGGAAGAGTTTAAGCTAAATGTTTGGCAAAAATACATCTTGGAAACTATGGAGCCGGTGTCATGGTAAGCCATGATTATGAAACGTGTGATTTGTAGCAAAAAAATGCAGTAGTGGTTGGTATTAGATTAATGACTACTACTGTACTAGTGTATTAATGACTACTAACATCTAACGTTTGCATCCCTCAAAGACCAGTTAAAATAATTACATGCAAAGACTACAAATTATGGGAGGGTTGTGTCAAGAAGGGACCGGAACCGGATAGTCCGCTGTAGCAACAACAACATTTAAAAAAAATTAAATTTATGATTTGATATGCACAGATCATATGAAAAAGATGTTCTCTATCTAAATTATAGGTGCACTTTCATTTTCAATGATCAATTTCTGGATTTCATTTTCAGTCACCAGATAACTAGTGAATTTTGTTCTTATATAATTTTTAATATAATAATATAACTCGTACCAATGACACGCAAATGGTTAAACTGCCAACCTAATAAATTTTTGCAAAGAGCAGAAGAGTGATGGAACAAGCAGAAAAAGGATTACTGGTAGAATAAATCTGAGCTGATCAGAACATGTTTATTACTGTATAAGAAATCCAGCCTTATTCTGGATAACTTGCATAAGTTTTAACATTATAAAATCATCACAGTATCGTCTTTTGGATTCCTGTCATCACAAATCATGAAGTCCTTGTGATTAGGATGTGGAAATACAGAAACACAAAGCAAAAGCACCATTAGTTTATAAAATAATAAACAAAACAAGAAATACATTAAATATGTGTGTGAGAGGAGCTTATGGGTAATGCTAGCGTGACTTCATGGCAGCTTATTAAATTTTGTAATATATATAGGTAAGTCAGGGTTTATAAATTTCTTGCCTATTATGAAAGGCGTAGATATCGTCAAGATTCCCGAACAGCACGTCCTTCTTGTTTTCCAATACCGGCGGAATTAGGTGTGTCATTTCTGAATTATCCAGTGCTGCTGCGTACCCCTAATAAAGAGGGGGGGAAAAGTTGCAATCATAAATTATGATAATGCATCATTGCTTTTTTTTTTTTTCACACACACAAACATACACAGTTTAATATGCAGTGAAATGCTTATACAATTGTTCATGACCTGAAAGAAAAGATAAGATATAGGTATAGGAAGATAGAGCCAAGAATGTTTTATTCTTCTAAACTGTATCTGTATCTGCCTTCTCCAGTTTCTTGAATTTGCAAAACGGGCTTACAAACTTCTTCACCTAGATTCAATGAAACTGTGATATTTTTAGATTAACTCCCTTTGATATTAGTAGCAGGTATCAATTTCTATAAGATTCACATGGGAGTGTACCATATGGCTCCAATTTCTTTTTTTATGTTTTAGAAATGTCTAATTTCTCAGAGATTCTTATTTTATTTTATAGAACAAGTGAAGAAGTAGCAAAAAAAGACAACAGCATCAGTAAGGACTTAAGCATTTGCTATGTAAACATATGCAGAAGATCTCCTGAAGTGCTTTGCATTCACCCATCCCATACCCATGCAGAGCAAATAGTCAGACCACAAGGTCAATTCCTGCATCTGACGTAACACAAAAAGGGTTAAGTCTTCAACATGTAGAAATAAACAGACCTTAATTATAAACATACCTCAATTATACTCTGGAGCTCCTCAACATAGAGTCTCTCTGTTTCAATCAGCTCATTCATAATGTGTCTACAGGGAGAAACAGAAAGAGGGTCTGTGCTCAAAAAAAGAAAATAATCTTCGAACTTATGAAAAATGCAGATGATACCTAAAAAGGACTGTTAACGGTGATGAAGTCGACAACTCAGCTTGAAACTGTTTTTTGTTTAATTAATCATATCACAGGTCACATTGAAAATACATGCCTAAATTGAACTCAGTATGGGGACGGTCCCAGGAAATGTTTTTCATTTCACAAAATTGCTTATAGCTTAAACCCTCGGAGGAGAAAGAGACGGTGAGGAGGTCCATTGTCTACTCTGTTTTCTACTTGCACCAAGACACCTTGGCCGGCATAAACCTGCGTTAGTTAAACTGTAGTCATCTTTTTTCTCAGGAATATGAGGTTTCCAGTGAACATACAGTATGTAAACAGATGAATGTGTAAATACGATCCAGTTTCTGTCACCTGCTTAGTCAGCAACAGCAATGCTATTAGACCGCTTTTGCTGTCCTTATACACGTAATAAACCTAAGGCGAACATGATCTTTTATTGTAATGGTATTTAATGTTTTGTGAATTCTGAGATGGGTTTCTTATCACCTTAAGGGTACAGGATATTTATCTGATTAACCGGCAGTTATCAGAATTACTCAGAATCAGCTCAAACCAGTCTGGTCATGCTCCACTGACTTGTACTGTATCATCAACTAAGTGTTTTTGGATGCATGTATTTAAGTATGAATATATTTTTATTTTAGTGTAAGATCTCATGGTCTCTCTTATATGAATCCAACAATGCTTATTAAATTAATTTCTATGATCTTCAAATGACTGTACTTTGTATATCTAAAGAATAATTATACAGTAGGTATAAAGATATGATAACTCTTTGCACATATCTCCCTTAGTTTACCATGTCCTGGTCACCTCAAAGCCAGACAATCCACTGCAATTTTACTGAATTCATCTTTATGTATATGTATATGATGCAAATCCCTTGAAGTCTTGTGTGCAAAATCTGACTTGTGCAGACTGCGTCATGTCTAACCCTCCTCCCTCATTAGTCCACCCAGAATGAAAGACGCTCCAGCACAGGCTTCAGTCACACGTTAAAATGGAATGAGCCCACATGTTTGTTGAACTTCTCTCAGGGACAAACTTTCCTACATGAATGAAGCCTCCTGCATTGGTAAGTCACACAACGGCATAAAAAAAAGAAGTGGTTTTTTTTTCAGGGATAGTTTATGCACTATTGCTACACACATATACACACACAAAGAAAGTCTGTTAAACCAGAGTATTAACTCAGTGGCTGGCGTAATGAATTAAGCTCAAATTTTAAATGACTGTAAGCGGGACACAGAAGTGGTCTCTTATGTGAAAAGTGTCTGTGTGTTTCCAAAAAAAAGTGGGCATGAGGGTTCAGCAATTTTTATTTATTATTATTTTTTTATACATTTTTTTTTTTAGCTGTTTTAAGTTCAGGAGAAATACCTCACCCAAATGTTCCACTTCGATTGTAGAGAATGTAATTTAAAGTGTGCCAGTCTAACCTATGTGGACTGAAACAGTGTGCCATTTGTACACTTTGTATAATTAAAGACAGTATGGATGCAGATAGCTCATATTCTTTAAGTATTTCTGTACATATTTTGAACCCAGAAACATTTGACAGAGGAGCATTGCTAATACTTATAACATAGTGCCTTTGTTTAAAATCCTACTTACGCTTTTACTTCTTTTAGGGGTAGTGCTCATATACTAACATGTGTTAAGCATGATGTGCGGTAATACTTTGGGTCACAAGGTGCCTTCAAAGTCCAGGAAAAATGTGAAAAATTATTCATTCAGACCTTGCAATGTAGTTAAGTTGTTAGAAGTTTCTTAGTGTTTATTTTATTATTATTTTATGTTATTTGCATAAATGTTAAATACAGTAAATAAATATTAATACATTTCTATTACAGATGAGAATAAGGAATTTGATAGAATAGGGCTTTATGTTCAACACGTTTACCATTACGACTTTTTATTCATTTATTTTTATTATTACAACTCCCTACCACCACCATCACCTGGCAAGTCACATACAGAACAATTTATTAATATGTAGATTTGGCTTGCCCAATTATTATTAATTGTTAAGTATTATATTTGGTATCTCAAAGTTAACACCTGTCTGAAATGGCACTAAAACCAGTATGTCCTGGTGTGGTAAGGGAACAGGTGCATGTACAGTAGAGCTGCATTACAATAAGGCAAATCGACCTGTAAAGATTTCAACGCTCATGAAACAAAAAGCCTCTTTGGAGTCCACTGTAAGATGATTTCCACCACCATTATTACAAGGCCATCTGTTTTGTTGGACTCCGTTGTTGCATGGTCTGCCTTTGCATAGATTTGCTAGTCTAATAATCTTTTTTATTCATGAAATGTTTACACAGCTCTTAACAGCTCTTTTCATGCGCTTTGTTCTGTAAAGCCCTATTGTTTTATATAGCCCTTAGCTGGCGTTTCCTTTCATTTTCTAAAAAAAGAAAAAATGGTGAGGGGCCCTTTATGAAGCTCTGCTTCTAGCTAACAAATGGTGGCACCCAGATCTCAGGTTATAAAGCTAACAGAAACACCTGGTAAACGTTAGTCTCTTTTGACAGTCATTCTTGCCATACTTATCGACAGGTAATATCTGTGCTAAATTAACAAAGACGATACCACAGAATGCTGATAAAGTCAGATTAATAACTTTTAAAAAAATGCCATAAACATGATTATGGTCATGATTACTACAAGTGCAAAATGGTAATGAAACAATATTTGTTCTCTTCACAGAATGCTGTTTCCAAATTTTAGCAAAGTGTATCATTAAAAGAGGTGACGGACACATATGAACTAACATTATTGCTGGCTGAAGAAACCAAGAACATGGCAAAGAACATGGGGCACACTCGCCTTTTACCTGTACATCTGCAATATGTGTCTGTGACCTATAATGAAACTCAGACGAGTTCGATTTGAGAGCAGCTATTGAAGATTACCATATTGGACCAGAAGCGAAAGGAATGAGAGAGATTTTTAAGGTATCAGAATGTTAATGAAGGTCCGAAAATGTAAATTCCTACAGATCATTTTCATGTGCTTCATCCTCTCGGCACTTATGCTGAACTGGGAACAGGTGGACCATCATGTTGTGAGCCATATGAAATCTTACTCGTACCGCTACCTGATCAACAGCTATGAATTCATCAACCACTCCTTCAGCATTAGCCATGAAGAAGCTACCAGCATCAGTAGCTTTCCATACCTCATAGACCACAAGGACACATGCAGAGGGCAGGACGTGCTGCTTCTTCTCTTCATTAAAACCTCCCCGGTGAACTTTTTGAGAAGGCAGGTGATACGGTCCACCTGGGGGAACCAGACTTACATCAACAGGGAGCTGGGTGTCATTGTGAAAGTGGTGTTTGTTATGGGTATCCATCCAAATGGGCCACGTGCTATTCAGAAACAGCTTCAAACTGAGGACCAGATCCACAGAGACTTGGTCCAACAGGCTTTTCTAGATACTTTCCACAACCTTACGTTAAAACTCCTGCTGCAATTCCGCTGGGCACATGCCAACTGTGCCCATGCTCGCTTTGTAATGTCTGCCGATGATGACGTCTTTGTCCACGTACCAAACCTGGTCCGGGAGCTTCAAGTGCTTAGCAAGCAGGGCGTCGTGGACCTCTGGATTGGTCACGTTCACCGCGGTTCTCCACCTAATCGACGTAAGACCAGCAAATACTACATGCCGTTCCAGACCTACCAGTTTTCCTCCTACCCAGACTACACGGCAGGAGCGGGTTATGTAGTGTCTGCGGATGTAGCTGCCAAAATTTACCAGGCCACTTTATCCCTCAACGCTTCTTTCCATATTGATGATGTTTTCATGGGCATCTGCGCAATCACTGTTGGGGTGTCGCCCCAGCAACATGTTTACTTCTCAGGTGAGGGGAAAGCCCCCTATCACCCATGCATTTTTCAAAAGATGATCACCTCTCATGGACACGTGGACGATGTCCGCTATCTTTGGAAGGCTGCGACTGCCCCAGAGGTAAACGGCATCTCTTCAGGTTTCTTTGGGCAACTATATTGCACAGCTGTGAAAATAAAGCTTCTCTGTTTTTCTTACTTTTCAAACACCTATTCCTGCAAAGCAGCTTTTTCATGAAGGAGTATAAGATCTACTCTGTTACTCAGTATTTAACTGTACATCATGATGTGATGAAATATGTTTTTTCTATATGCTAAAAAAAAATACCAAAACCATTTCTTTAGGCTCTTATTTCGAGAGTTGGAAACTTAAAATAAGCTTATAAAAACCCAATGTTTTGCTGAAGATTTTCAGGACATTTGACTGGGGAGCTGAGTGCTGTTACACAGAACCACATAAATAGTCACTGGATTTAAAAAAAAAAAAAAAAATTTGTTAGTCGATGTTGCTGTTGTTGTCTAGTTATTAAAAAATATTGTTTTGAGCAGAATTGCTGTTTTAAATAATAAAAAAAACTGCACTCAAAGTTCTTTGTATTTGTCTGTGCTCTGTCTCTCTCACTGCCTGGCTCGCTCACTCACACACTCCAAGAACAACCTTTTTTTTTTTTTTACTAGAAACTTCCTGTCATTGCCATTTGGACCAGGACTCCCTGGTAGAAGAGATTTGGATCTCACTATGATTTTTTTTCCTGGTAAAATAAAGGAATAATAATAAATAATAATAATTTGCCAAGACAGTTCTCACAGACCACATCCCTCTCTTTTTAAATAATTCCATATGAGAAGCAGTACACTTTTGCTGAATTATTATAATTGCATTATTTCTCTATTCCAGACCTTGAAACTACAAGGTCTACAAACTTGAAAAAGAGTGACTTATGATTACTATTGTAAGTTTTTTTTATTAAAAGAAATAAAGAAGTTTCCCATTGCCATTTTCTGCTACTTATTAAAACTGATAAGATATCTAATGACCTCTTGTAGCTGTTGAACTATTCATACCAAATGAATCCCAAGAAACCCCATCTCGTCAGTGACTAAACAAAATGTAAAATAAACACAAATCATAATTTCGCACTGCGCCTTTCTCAAGCTGATGTTAATAAATGAAGCTTAATACAACCTAATTTCCCTAGTACAGAGGTACATCGGCATACAAAGATTTTTTTTGCACGAGAACTGCAAGAAATAATCCTCGGCATGCGAAGCATTTTTGGCATACAACGACCAAACCGAGCCGAACTGAGCGCTGGTTTGCACCTACATTGTATATGCGCATAGGTTGCACGTACGTCTGGGAGACATTCAAAACTTGTTTGCGTCAATGGAAAGGGAGTTTTTGTGGTTTTTCTGTATGTTTCGCAGGAAGCAAGAGCAGCTTTAATAAGAAAAGGGAGCCACTTTCAGTTTCGTTTTTAAAGCAGCCCGTGCACTAAGGAATCATACATTAAAGTTAAGGGATGTTTAATGTCTCTTTATTTCATTTGACTTCATTTACATATCTTTTCTAAATGTTGTTTTTATATTCAAAAATATGATCATAGTGTTTGAAAATGGTAATATCGGTAATATTTCTGTTGTGGTTGGAACGGATAATTATTGTGGTTGGAACGGAATTATTTCCTATGGGAAAATTCGTTACGCCTAAAGAACTAACCTTCGGAACAGATTCAATACATATGCCAAGGTCATTTTTTAAGGAAGGTCTGATTAAGGTGAAATAATACATTGAACTGTGTGGAATTCCATAAATAACGCATTCCTCCAGGGAACAAAAGACATGGAGAGTGCTACCATGACTTACCGCCGCCTGCTTGACAAGTTCTCTTCTGTCTCGCTGCTCACGAGAACGTGGCTTGTACCCCCTTGACTCTCCTCGTGCATAACTTCAATCTGAAAACAAGCCACAGAGAAGTGTGGGGGAGAAAAGGTTAACCCAGCTTTGATAGCCATTTGCATGCATTCAAATCAAGATGATGGACAACGGAAAGGGTGTGTGACTACCTTGATGCCTCCTTTAGTCTTGCGAATGTTTTTCTTTCTTGCTAGCTCAGTATCAGCAGAGGTATGTTTGGTGAAACTATTCTCTGGCCCTCTGCGGTTTGGTGCTAGACAGAAACGATGTCTTTATTAAACAATAACATACACAATGCAGAATACTGTGGATTGGATATGCAACAAAATGTTCTACAGGAGTGGGCATTTCCTACATCTGACCCAGTAATGCCTGGGTTGTTCCCCTTAATACTCTTAATTATAATTAGATGTTAAAAAATAAGTTGCATTTGGAAGTAAAACAGGTGTAATGGAAATCCACCATAGTAGATCTTTGGTTCTGTCATACACAGTGTCACAGTATATCGTTAGATTATACTGTAGCAGCAGTGCTGTATATAATGAACAAAACACCATTTTCTTACAGCTGCATTATTTCTCGTGAGATTCACAACCACATTTATGTCTGTGGTTGAACAGCCTTTACGTGGCAGTTTACTGAAATGCAGATAAAAGGAAGATTTAAAAAAATGCTTCTTGTAGTTGTTTACCGGAACTAGGTGGTCGTGTGCTTTTAGGAGAAGGGCGCTTGGGAGAAGATTCAGGACGTGGAGCCACAGGCTGCACAGGTCTGGCTTGCTTGGCAGACAACCTCTTCAGGCTGATGCTTCTCTTTTCAAACATCTCCTGGACCTCTTCTAGTCTTTTCAGGGCATTCTGCACATTGCTCTGAATGATAAAGAGATTTTATCAAAACTGATTTTATCAAATGTGAGAAAAGAATATTTGCTCTGTGGTAAGCCACTCAAGTCATTTTTTCTAAATGTTTGGTCCAGCAATGTGATTATAAATCAATTCATTATGTATCCCATGTCTTTCTTTTCTTTTCTTTAGCATAGCACTCTTGCTTGTTTCTAGTAAGGGCATGACCTTCTATTGTACATTTCAAATTTATTCATAATTAGAGATGTTACATCTGCCTAATCAGCCTAACAAAACTTACATCATTCTCTAATCCTATACTGTTGCGCACTGATTTTCAGATTTATTTAGGCTGCATTCTGCACAAAAACCTTAGAAATTATTTATTTTAAAAAACTGAAGTACAAGCCTAGGAAAGTAATTTAAACATCATTTTCAGGAAAGTTCAGTCAGTCACATGGATTTCAGTTAGAATCATACAAAAAAGGTCTAACAAGGAAGCTTTAAGCCGTTAACTGAAGCCATTATTCTATGTATTCTGTCCCTCTTCTAAAATAAAAGGTTTGAACTTGAATTTTTTTTGTTGTATAGATTTGCTATGATAGCCCGTGTCATAGCACAATTATCCGGAACGAAGCAGTAGTAAAGACTGAGATTGAACAATAGAAGAAATGGGATACAGGTTAACTGCACACATTACCTTACATTACCTTTACACTTACTGGTCAGTCGAATGTGCAGATGCACTTTTTTAAAATTGTGCTTTATTATCTAAGCCCTCAGGTGCTTTTTGTAGGTTCACATCAATCGAGGCCCCTAATTCATTGTCTCTTTTCTCATGCCACAGCTTTTACAGTGGATTTAATAACCATCCTGTTATATCTAGGTTTATATGCAAGGTCTAAAAGATGTTGAATATTTTTTTGTGTGTAAAGATATTAGGTATTCTGATTTTAGTACCCTATTTTTATTTAAGCGGACTGATATTAGTGTACTGGATGTTAAAAGTAAAAAAAACAATTACAGGATTTTTAACATGTCTTATAAGACCTTTGCTTGAAGTCTCACTTACTCTTATCCGGTACCGCATACCTGGTACAGAGTTGCAAGACACCCGGAGCTCACACACTTTGGAATTCGGAAAACACCAATTAGCCCACACCATGTGTCTTTGCACTGATGAGGTCTTTTCTTGTCTTATGGTATTAGATGTGTGTTTTGGGTCATGATCTTGCTTGGATTGGACGAGCTTCATTGTAAGACTTCAGACTTCATTTAGCTGTGTGACCATCATGAGTTACAAGGTTAGAAAAGATTAGTGAGCTTGTTCCATAAGTTGCTTTACAAGCCCGAGTCATGACATGTCATCTACTGTGCTTGACCCATCAGCTCATATGTTTTGGATCATCATTCCAGAACTTTTGAGTCTCATGTCTGTTCATATTTCTTCATAATTTCAAATCTGGTCTTCCGATTCTTACTGATAAATGTCCCGTATGTTGTGGAATGACCTCCATATTTCTGGTCTCCAGCGTTTCTTTGAATGATGGATTGGGATATTTTCACATGTGCTCTGTAGAGGTTGCTGGTGATGGCATTTACTGTTGTTTATGGGTTTTCTTCATAGCATCATCATCATCATCATCATCATCATCATCGTCTATACGTCGTAGGGGGCCTGGAGCCTATCCCAGGAGACTTGCAGTAGGGCACGAAGCGGGGTACACCCTGGACAGGGTGCCAATCCATCGCAAGGCACACACACATACACATACAGTACACACACTCATTAACAGACTACGGGCAATTTGGAAACGCCACTCTATACACACAGACCAGGCCATCTAGTTTTACTTCATAGCGCGCAAAATGTCGTGAACTGCTTTTGTTTTCCCTGGACTAACCTGTTCGATAGCTAGTAATTACCACGCTGTTTTTTTTAATATTCTCAGAACATGTTTGTTGTTTTGTTGTATTATCAGCTACGTCCAATGTTTGTGCAATGTCCCCTGTTTTCCCAACTTTAAAATGGCATGCTGTTCTAATATAGACAGCTCCCTGGTCTTCACATTGGTTTATCCTTAAATGTACTCTTCACATTTGAAACCAATACCAAAGACAAGAGTAAACATCCCCAGCTGTGGACACCTCCATGAAGCACAAACACATGACACATTTTGTATTTGAGGAATTCAAATAAAATAACTAAATCTCCACACCTTCACAAGGTCAGAGAGAGCCATCTCATGGTGGTTGTAGAGGTCTTTGAGCTGACTGAGCTGCTGCTCCTTAGCCGTCTCCATGTACCTCTCGATGTCCAGCAGAGCCGCTTCTGCCCCATCCGGAGACTGGCACTTATCTACAGCCTGCGAGGCCAGCAGATACACACCATTCTCGCACCAGTGGATCACCTGCACACATTTGGAATATACACTATAATCATATTATGATTATACTGATGGAGAGTGAGGCCATGATAATAACTTTATTATATATTAACTACACGATGACATAATTAATTTGTGTTCTTTGGGTTCAGCAAGCCATGAAAAAAGACATTTCTGTCTGCCAACTGAAGTGACACTGACAATTCATTCCACTGAGCAGGTGTGACAGAATAGCATTTCTCTTTTACACTGACAAATGAGATGGAAGCGATGAGCCATAAAACGTCCTTCATAAATCATTCTTTGATCCATGTGTTATATAGGGATATAATGGACGTCTCGTAAAATGCTTTGTTTACATAAGTTTCACCTACAAATCTCACCTGTCGAAAGGCAGTAAACCGATAAAGTGTAACTGTTTCTTCTTAAATTGTTCCACCAACCTTCTCGATCCACGTATGGATCTCAAGCGATTTGGACAGGACGTCATTTTTTTTTTTGGCCTCGTTGCTGAAGTCGTCGCAAACGCGCCGCAGCTCTACGCACTTGGGCCGAATGGAGTCCACAGCGTAGTGGTTGCTCTGGATTAACTGGTCGCCGTGCAGTGCGTGAAGCTGTGCCTTTTCCAAAGATTCCTGTTAAATGTGGTACACAATCACATATTACAGATCAGTAGAGTATATTCAAGCAATTCATATTATCAGCACTTTCTTTTAAAGGCACTTTCTGTTCTCCCCAGTCGCTGCTGTACAGATCTGAACATGTTACATCAGTTGATTTGTAACTGAGTGCATGAATGCCTCAATGCACAAAAAAAGAGCAGCATGGAGTGATTCAGTTTTTATTTTTATTTTTTCTTTTGTTTTTGGCCTGAGGCTATACCTGGTGCCAAAATACCTTAGGAAGAAGGATTTGAATATCTGCAAACAAAATTTAGACTGATACTCTAAGGAAGGTGAAAGTTTCTAAAAGAGGATCATTAGTGGTGTGAAACATACTGTAGATTCATCACTACAAGCCTGAGAGCGGAAACATCCCCAATTGCCGACTAGTTCAACACGCAACCATTAGCTGGATAATTGATGCTTTCTGCGATTCTCAAGGGCCAGTACTGGGAAACTACCAGGAAAAAAGGTTCAACAATCAACAGTGGTCATTACATCAAAACGCTTATTGAAGAACCGAAGCCTAAATTTCGGATTAAAATCAGAGGACTGTTATCCTAGTGTGTTGTGATCCATTATGACGCTGCATGTCCGCACTCTTCTGCCCACATTATCAACATTGCAAAAACTTTTGAGGTGGGAAAGCATCCTTCCTATAGTCCTGATCTAACTCCATCAGCCTTTCACCTGTTTGATCCCATGAAAGCAGTCCTACGAGAATGAAGATTCAATTCTGATCATATTCGCAGCTCAGCCTAAAACATTTTTCAATTACAAAAGATTGGAACAGATGGACAGAGTGTATTAAAAATGAAGGAGATTATTTGTTTTTTCTAAAAGTTCGTTAAAATAAATTCTACAGCCAAATTGCGGATAAGTTCTGATTCCTTTCTGAGAGTTTCTAATCTCTTCTGTACAGTCTGTAACTTATCCTGTATAATTTATACATTTTATACACTTCTATTTTAATTCTAATATATTTAGCAATGTTGTAAATATGGTCAATTTTCCAGCTTGAAGTTTATTTAAATATATTTTTTTTAACGTTTTTTTTATCTTAATTATTCTATTGGAATATTCTATTTTTATTATAATTGTTCTCTCCAGTGCAAATCATTTTCCGCGGAAATCCTTCTACAGTATTTAGATCAGGATCGGTTGTATTAGAATTTCTCTGCACATCATACTATGAATGGCTGTGTATGTGCCAAATAAAATTAGAATTTGCATAATATTTGACTAGTATTCAGCTCACTATGTTTATGTTAGCTACCATTTTTTTGTTTTTCAGGCAACCAAAGCACAAGAATAGACAGCACATCTAGCCTTAATATTCTTTGCGTGTATGTCGTATAACCTGGAACTGACTGCTGTAACGTTAAAATCTTTATTTGGGATTGGGAAGTACTTTATCTCTCTCTATATATTTATCTACAGTATCTATACTGTATATCTGGTGCACAGGTGCCTGCACTTGCCTTTTGGGTCATCTAATATTTTTTTTCATCTATCTATTTCATCTGGAAATCTACACCATTTCCATCTGCCCTGCAAAGTGAGTGATGTGAGGAGCTGATGTGCCTGACCTGAGCTCTGTCCTGCAGGCTCCTCAGGTCTTTTAACAGCTGCTCAATGCGACTAGCACCGTCTCCAGTGACAGACAGAGCCAGCAAATTCTCCAGCAGGCTGTCCAGGGAGAGTTTCACCTTCACACACACACACACACAAAATCCATTTGAAAAACATGCAAACCACACAAAAAAATGAATGCCGCATGAGATGTGGCGAACAATTACTCTACCTCTCTAAAGTCCTGCTCAAAATGTCTTAACTGCAAACACTGCTCTAACTTCAAGTGATGTCTGGACCAGAATTGTTGAAATGCATTTTCAGTCTCATCCAGCTGAGCTAACAGCCTGAAATAAACAAAACAATGAAACATACATTATGCGCACATACAGAATGTCAGCAATCAGCGACAATATTAACATTAAAAACAGCCAGATTTTGGGTTCCTCTTGAAGAACCATCAAGGCATGTCTCCACAAGACCTCTGGAGGTGACCTCCTAGGACACCTGCGTTATCCAATCGCATTTTTTGAAGATTTAATTATGTGACTTGCATTTCCTTTAAAACACGCCTAATAATGTAACGTATGTTTGAAATCAGAATCAGAGTCTTGAGTATTTGAGTATGTAGGAACATGGATACCTTTTAAATTTCATTTGAAACCTTCATTTGAATATCCGTGTATAGACACATTACAATTGTGGAGTAGAGAGCACGTTCAGGAGCTACAGACTATACCTTAGTCATGACCTACTGTAGCTCAGTGCCTCTCAACCCTTGTGAGGTTTGAGAAAACATAAAAATTTGTATGGCAAGGGTCCTGCAAAACCAGGGTTGAGAAATCCAGTAACCTAGTTTCTAACCCACAAAGTAACCTGCCAACGCACTTCTATAGTCCCACGTCAGTACCGTAACCACATGTTTTTAGCTACTGCGGTTACTCTTGGGTTTACTTTGCACTTGACACTGTTTCACGAAACACTAGACACTAGATCATAACCTGCATATACTGTACAGTCTAATATATAAATGATATAAATGATTAAGATGATTATGGATTATCGATTATAAATGATTAACCAAACAGGACTGGAATATATTACAACAATTTGTGTCATGCTTAAACACTTAAACATTAGACCAAAAATGTTTCCTTCATTTTTGGGACATGCAATGAATGAATTAACACAACCACACACAACTTATTGACCTTTCGAATATGCAAGTCAAAGTCACAACAATGGACGGTAGAAGTATCAATGCATTTTTGTTGATAATTATGTTCTACTTAATGTTACAGAAAGATTACCTGATGATTATGGGATTATCTATATGATTACCCTGTATTTTGGCACACAGATAAAAGAGTAAGCTAGCAATTAATGTCTTTAGTTCTGCTTGATATTTTGATATGCAGTATGTTGTAGTGGACTTTGCAACATATTCAGACTAGAAGCAAGCGTGTGAAAATGGAGGAAGCAGGTAATAAGTCTATTCATTCACAGGAGTTTAATTTACCATAAAATCGCAGGGGGCGTGTTTCATTTCAAAGAAATTTTGAACAAACTGGAGCCGCAGCCTTCACACTTGCGGTGACCTAGTTCAGTGGTTTTCAACCTTGGTGTGCTGGAAAGTGTAAAAAAAAAAAAAACACTAAAATGTGTAGGACACATGTAGGGTCATGGAACACCAGGGTTAAGAACCACTGACACATCTACACATCTACACATTGCTACAGTTAAAGGTCAGGACCATAACGACATCCTTTTAATTGCTATAGTACATTAATTGTATTTTTGGGATCACTTGATGCTGTATCACAAAACACGAGACACTAGACATAAAGTGCATGTTTGATCACCTCTTTTTTAAACAGTATCATAAAACCGAGATGATGATTAATTAACCAGCACCCTTTTTGTCAAGGCTAGGAGGATACGTTATATTAGGAAGAAACAAATGCTAAACATAGTTATAGTTATAGTAATTATATGACGATTTTAGAATAATTAACAGTGCAAAATAGTAATTATTTATTAGTCACAATCCCAATTTGCCTAATATTTCCTAGAGCTCTTCATTTGTTTAATATCAAGATGCTACACCAATCAGCCATAACATTAAAACCATTAATAATAAAACCACCTAGGTTTTGGGTTCCCCTTGTGCCACCAGCGCACCTCAGGCCCCCTGGTGCTTAGCTCTGCAAGGACGCTGCACGTGTGCTATGGTGTCTGTTACCAGGACGTTGGCAGCGTATCCTTTGGGTGCTGTGGGTTGAGGGGTGGGGTCTCGATGAATCGGACTTGTCTAGTGTATCCCATGTGTGCTTGGTCGAATTGGGATCTGAATTTGGAAGACAGGTCAGCAGCTTTGAGCTCTTTACCTGCCTGGCCCTGTGCATGCTCGACTGTGGTGCACTGGGTGTTCTGGTGCCTTTCTCTCATTGCCAGCATTTTTTTTTTTTTTTTTTGCAGTGTGATCAGATTGAACATGCTGGCCTTTGGTCCCTGGAGCCATTGGTGAGCCTTGAGTTCCCATGATGCTGTCACAAGTTTACTCGTATGTAATTGGTGATCAGTGTTGTTCAGTTCACCTGGCGGTACTGTTAATGTTACTGCTCATCTGTATGTGTTTTTAATATAAAATTGAATTAAAGAAATAGTTTGTCTGTAGCATTATTTTTGTTTTCTATCAATCAATAATGTAAAAGATGTGATTCAGAGCATGGATTATTTACTAATTAAAGCTAATGAATACTCACTAGGAGAGACGTAAAGTGAGTTACTGATTAAGTTTAAGATGAGACCCAATAAGGGATGAGGACTAATATAAGGTTTTAGAAAGAGAGGGAGGGATAAAGGATGGAAGAAAGAATTTTGAAGGAAAGTGAGCTTTACTTCTCCTATGTCTCACCCTACCTAGAGAAAATGAATAATGTGTTGTACCCTATGGAAATAAAAGACAGCAGAGCAGGTTTTAAACCTCACCTTTCGACTGTGGTTAGGTTTTCCGTTTCGTCTGGATTTAGTTTCTGGTTCTCAGATTTACTGGCTTGATCTTTGATACACGAAAGCAACGTGGTCCCTTGCTTCAGAGCCAACTTTAGTTCATCCTTAAACACAAAGGAAGCAAAATTTCAGTCTTGACACACATTTTCATGTGCTTTGTCTCTATCTTCACAAGTTCTATTAATGTCGTATACAACTAGACTTGCATGATTTAGAGCCTGACTACCTGAAGCTTGTCGTGTTGGTCTGTGTGAGCTGTCAGGAGATCTTTGGTGCATTGCACGTCATTGGGAAGTTCAGTTTCTGCCAAGTCTGTTCCGAATCTCTGAAGCATTTGGGCTGTGGTCTTCACCGTCACAGCGAAGTTTTCGATTGCCTAGATAATACAAAACAAAGCGGCTTGTGCACTTTTGTGTAAGTTGAGACCAGCTGTGCGCAGGTTTTGAAGTAAAAAAAAGTTCCCTATGAATGACATCACTGACTCACTGTGCGGTGGTGGATCCACTGACTGTGGCAGTACTGCAGGCTTCCACCTAATTCGCATGTAAGCTGGCCTTTATCCACATAGCGATGCAGATCTGAGAGGGAATTCAGCATGACGATCTGAAAGACCAGTAAAACATGTACAATTCTATAGGAGTGACCCAAAGTAATCAAATCACAATAGCACAGACATGCATTTGTTCATGCAAAAATATTAGCATTCACACACTACAGTTGATCTGGGTTATAAGATGGTATAATATTGATACTGGAATAAATTAGGCCTGAGAGTAGTGCAGGTCATGAGAGGGATTTAAAAACACCAAACCACAGAAAAAAGAAAAAAGAAACTCACAAGAAAAATAAAATAAAAATGAATCTTTTTGATTTCTTATTTTACATCATATTCTATTATCTTTATATATCATAACAGATTGCTATTGCACATTAAAGAAAAGAATACAGATTTAGCATTTTTATATACAAATGCTGTATGGTTTTAACACTAAACCGGAAAGTTTCCCTCTGAGAACGAAGATGAAGAAGTTGGCGGTTCATTGGCGGATAAATGTATCATTTTTTACCACACCCTCCCCAATTACTGTAAAGGCAAAGCCGCATTTACAAAAACATGCCTAATATTGCAGACCAATGACTCTTTTGCATTTTAAAAACTTTCACAACGTGTGAGTGGCATGCATTACCATCTAAACCCATGGCATCTAAAGCATTTCAGAGTTCATCTCGACTCTTCCACACTCACTTTCCTTTCCTTATATGTAATCTGAGATGCTGTATACACTGTGGGTTTAGAAGAACACTCAACACTGAAACATGCTTACCGGTACCTTCATTTTAAAATCATTATGGTGTAACCGGATGCCAATGTCAGCGATGGTCCTCTGGAAGAACTGTGATGGCCTCAGGACCAAGACTAGCTGCAGGTTGCCTGGAAATGCTCCCTGTGAACCATGAAAAAGAACAAAATGTGTCAAAGAAAAGTCCCCAAACCCAAATATTGCACCACTAAGTAGCAAACTGACAGATTTCGAACATTTGCATGGTTGATTGGTATGCTGTTTAGAACATTTGTTTCTTTGACTTTATTTTAATACTCTTTTGTTGTTATAAGGTCTTATGTCCTCTGCTCTTTGCCGCTGTGACACAAGAATTTCCCACCTGTGGTTCATGAACAGTTCTTTTATAATAATCTTATCTCTTGGTGCCAAATGTGCAAAATCTGCACTACTGTAGATATGATCAGTTCTGTGTCAGGATCAACCCTGAACCTCCACATGACAACGTACATGTCTTCTCAGAGTGCGGTGGATCTTATCGTTTGCCGACCTAGAAAAAGCCAGATTACATATAACTACAATAGCTAACATTGGCCGTTATCTTTCATCAAATTCCTGAAAGATGTGACATTTGCACATGTTCATTTTACTTTTAAAGTAAACTAATGATAAAATCCTCTGAAAACATTCAATCACCAAGTCTTCCATACCCTCTAAACGCTGCTTGACTCTCCAAGTACAACCATGTCTACGACTAAAACCAAGGTCATATTTGTCAAGGTCCTGTCATTTTGGAAGATTGCAGGCAAGATATTTGTGCAAAAGTAAAATTTTTCTTAAAAAACCTAAACTGAAACACGACCAGACTAAACATTTAGCTGTGGCTAACCAAAACAGCACAGATTGCAAAACAGGACAAAACAGAAGCCTGCATAAGCATAGCAAAGTAGTAGAACAGGATAGCAAAATAGATGCAAAAGCAAGAACCAACCCTATGGCACAACTATTTATCAAAAGACTGATTAACAAATTCTCTTCTGAGTGACCCCCCCCCCCCCCCCTCATGTGACCGAGGTGCACTCTGGGAAATGCAGTTCTCTAAGGGTCAGGGGTCTATGCAGGTCACAAGGCACCCTCTTGGGGTCGGACCTGACTATTACAAAGTCAAAGTCTATTACAAAGTCAGCCAAAAAAATTATACACAAAAAAAAAAAAGATATATATTATATTAATATTATATTAATAATATTATCATATATAGCAATATAAAACATATAGCAATACATTTTGTATTAAAATATTCATACAAGGTGTGTATACATTTTTGGGCTGACTCTGTATGATTAATATTATACAGTATATCTAAAATTGTAAAATAAAATATATTATAAACAAACTGTAGAATGCTGAGTGACATTATAACAGCTTTAACACGCACATATCCACTGTGCCACCAAAACAATCCTGACACATCGAGGCACATGCATCAGTATTCCTTGGCTGCCCATGACCCTGTCGTCAGGTTACAGGTTGTCCTTCCTTGGCCTACATTTTGTAGATACTAACCACTGCAAACAAGGTAACACTCCACAAGACCTACCGTTTTGGAGATGCTCTCTAATATATTCTATGATTAAGACTTCACTGAAAATTTCTACATGCTAGTAGATCTATGATAGGAAGTTGATGATAAAATTGTCATCGTTGGTGTTAACTACATACGGTGCGACAAATGGACATTAAACGGTGCATATCTGTACTATGATTGTGTACACCTCGTAATCTTTATCACTTGTAATTTTGTGTGTAATAACATGTATAAGTGTGTGTGGGTGTGTATTGCTATAGTAATAAATTGAATGTTGTTGTTGTTGTTTTTTACCAGATCCTCCCCGATTAAAAGCAAAGTTGCATCAACAAAAACATGCCTACTGTATATGACTCTTTCATTTGAACAACATGCACAACGTACAGTATGAGTGGCATGCATTACCATCTAAACCCAAAGCGTCTACAGCAACTTCCATAATATATTCTATGATTATACAGACCACTGAAAGTTTCGACAAGTCACCATATTTTTTCACAACTATAAATTACACAAAATGGCCTGACGGTACACTGTTAATTATTACAAAATCCAACATGTTACAAATCCTTCAGTTTACTCAACTTCCCCAGGAAGGGGAAAACACAACCTGGTACAGAAGATGTATTTTATGCTCCATCACTCACTCAGTCACTGTCTATACCGCTGTATACAGGGTCTTTGGGGGCCTGGAACCTGTCCCAGAAGACTTAGGGCATAAGGCGGGGTACATCCTGGACAGGGTACCAATCCATCGCAAGGCACACACATACACACTACACACTCATTCACATACTATCTGCAATTTAGTAACAAATTTAGTGCACCTGAAGGAAACCCACCAAGTATGGGAAGGACATGCAAACACCATGGACACAGAACCAAAGCGGTAATCGAACCCTCAACCCTGGAGGTGCAAGGCGACCATATGTTATGCTTTTAACAACATTTAATTGTTATCCTTATTGTTGTTAAACTTATCATTTTTTCTGTGTTTTTTTTTTTTTTTTTTTGCAATTCTATGACTTTATTTCATTTATCAATTTATTTATTGTTTGAATTATAGATTCACCTAAAGGCTTAAAAATTGT
>JAQMYG010000007.1:9650009-9677134 GCA_030014215.1 Clariallabes teugelsi
TCTATCCTTTTATCTCCATGCTACAAAAGCACCCATCTCTATTTCATTTAAACATCTGATCCCTAACACTAAGTGCAAGCTGTCAGCCTACCACCACTGAGACAATCCCCTGATGACAAAGTATCAACAGCCAGTGACACCTGGACTGCAAACTAAGAGGAAATAATTAAAATATATATTCCACCTTGATAGCGTGGATAGAAGAAAAGAGGTGAGGAAGGCGTGGTCCTCCTGATGGCCAGCTCCGTCTCCTTGCACATGGTCAGAAGGCGGTGATACGACTCCATCTCCCCAGATGAGATTCGCACTACTGAGTAGGACGCCCAGCCTGTGTGTCTCCCGCATGCCGAGCACCTAGCTGCGACGGTCTTGTAGTGCAGTTTGGTGTCCATGATGTAAAAACTATGCTTCCTACAGTATCTTTGTTGGTGTGTGACCGGTTTAAGCAAGGTCAGCTCAGAGCACAAGGATCAGAACAGAAAGGTCACTCACACAAGCGTAAGCTGTTAATTCCTGCCGGTTCCCTCCCGCACAGGCTTCGTTTACTGTACTCTTCCACACTCCTTTAACTGAGAATGCTCCCTTTTTTACTGCCCAGCATCCAGCATGCACACACACACACACACACACACAACACACACATACATACACTCACATTGTCCTTGAGTCTCCTTACTGCTGCAGTGATTCATTCTCTCTGCAGAAGTGTAATGCAATAGTTGCTTGCTATGATGTGTGTCTTATATACTTTATAACATACACACACAGTAAGGTTTGCTGTAACTATTAATCGTTTAGTTACGTTTACTGTTGCGGAGCAGGACTCCTCATGCTCCCAGAACCACCCTTTTACCCCCATCAATGCAGAACGAAAATCCTCTGATGTGATAACTCAGTCATTCAGTACATTCAGATCATCAACTGACTTCATTTTATTGCCACATAATGTTGCTGAGTCTAGACCCGCACAACTGAAGCAACACCAGAGCATAACACTGCCTCCAGACACATGTACAGTGGCCACTACGCGTGATGGGCGCATCGCTTCATGTGCTTCCTTTCTTACCCTGACACACCAGTTACTCTGAGTTAATCTGAACTCACCAGACCTTCTTCCATTTCTCCAAAATACAATCTTTATGCTTGTTTTTCTGAATAGTCTCACTAACGAATGGACACGCAGCTGTTTAGTACCAATCCTAGAGGTTCTCCTTACATTGTGTGTGTAGAAATGCTTTTACTTTCACTAGTATTGATATTTGTACAATGAGGCCTCACCAAGCGTGTAAGATTTTGTTCTTCTGCGAAGTTGAAAGGTCAGAAATACATTTTCTGATTTTAATAATGTGTTGAACAGTTCTTAACCTAATTCCAGGAATTTCAGCTTCAGGAATCTCCTTAGTTGTTTTCTTTGCTTGGTGCAGGCCAACAATTTGACCTTTCTGAAACATAGTAAAATCTTTTTCACCAACATGAAAGAATGACTGCCAGCAGACAGACAGACGGACAGATGGACAGACGGATCATTTTATTAATCCCAAAGGGAAATTATCACTGTGGCAATTATTCAGCTCAGGTATTTGCTTATTTAAATCCAATTGGCAACTTTTTTTTGGCAGGCAAAAATTATACCACAATATGGATCATCATCATCATCATCATCATCATCATCAATCGCTGATGATTTTGTCTGTTGGTCATTACAGTATCCAAATAACAGACATAATTTCAATTAAAATAATACTAAACAATCCTTACAGGGATTTTCTCCATTGTTTTCCTATTAATATCAATCTATCTATCAACCTAAGCTGGTTTGTACATGTACATGTATTTTTCATTTCCATAGACACATTTTCCTGTATTAAGAAGAAAAACAAAATCAAACGTCAAGTCTACAGTTCCATTTTGGTTTATCAGCGTATCCTACCTAACGAAAATAATTGCTTAATTGTTTATTGGTGTGTTTACACAATAAAACATATTGTAATATACAGAATCCCTTAAGGCACTTTACTAAGAGACAGCGCTCACACAACATTACACTGTGTATTAAAAGTTAACCACACAGAGCTCTTTCTTCCCAGCATCACCAGGAAATTCCACCCAACACTGACCCACTGGATACAGCTCAGGGCAACCTGCCTAGCTTCACAGACCTCCACACAAACCCACTCTGTTTTCGACACAGCTCACCACAGTGGGTGTCATATATACATTATACAGGGAATAAGAACCTGATAAAAGTGTAATGATCCAGACTTACACATTATGGATCCCATCATGAAGAATAGTCTGGGTGTGAGGCACTCAGCCACCCTCTCCTCGTCTTGTCTCGCTATCTGTCCTTTCAATCAGACGCCAAGATGTTCGGTGTCTCTTTCTGAAGCCGTGGAACAAACTGGCACGCTTCTCTCAAATATTCTCAACAATGCCAGAAGCACTGGGGGGGGTGGGGGGTGGGGGGGCGTCCCCCTTCCTCTCCCACCCTACAAGACATTCATCATAGTGAGGGGCGTTTCTGGTTATAGACCGTCAGAGGGAGCTTCAGACAAACAGGGGCTGCTCCTTTCCGTTCTCCAACTTATACACGTTACAGTATATTCTCCACACACACAAGGCTTTACACCACTAGGAATGCTCTCTTCTCCCAAAGCACACTGTGGCACAGAGCAAACTTCATCCTGAAAGTAAAAAAAAAAATGCTCGACAAACACTTCTCAAGTGGAAAGATTTTAATGAAGGTAGTACTGACTGGAATTGGTAAGTGTCCTTACAGTCTGAGACAAGATTAGAGGTTCACAAGTTCACATTTCCCTCAACAGTCTACTGTACACGGGCATTTCTCCGAATGGAAAGCTTGTAAAACCATAAAACCCGGTGCTGTTTTCTGTCACCCTGCTGTGTGTGGAGGAAAAAAAAATCTGTGTGTGAACAGCGTTCTAAGATGAAAAGCCTTCAGTGTTTGTAGCATCTCTGAAAGGTCACCATACTGTAGTCTGTATTTATGTCACCATACAGTACATGTACAGCTGGTAACTATAATAATATTATATTCTGCTTTAGAAACCTGTGGCAAACGTATTCATTTAATGAGAATAAGATATAGACACACATGCATGGAAGCATGAATACAAAACACATCAAACCAGAAACCGATGCCATAATGCAGGCTTAATGAAAGCCACAGTAGTAATCTGTAGTAATCTTGATTGTGCAGAATAACACAACACAATTCCAACGACCTTCATTCCTCTATATAATCCCCTGCTACACTAATACACTTATCCCGCCGTTTCACTACTGCTTGGACAACATCAAGGTAGAAGGTTTCCTAAGTGCTCCGGAGCCATGGTCAGGCTGCTTCACGTCTGAAAGTCTGGCGTCCCAAGGACTCCCTTAATGGCCCAAACCTGTGTAAATCACTTTGAGTAAGGGCAGGACTATACAGTGGAAGTGACAATAACTCCACGCTGAGATACTGCAATGTGGAAGTGCTGTGCGTGAATAATTGTGTGTACAGTTCCCACAGACAGATTCATCTCTTCCCACTGGCTGATTGTTAACTGCAGTGGGCTGTGAGCCACCTCGGCCAGGATCATCATTCACAGACTTATGGCCTTCTTTAAAATGCTTGCACCATTCAAATGTTTTACGGCGGCTAAGGGTCTCAGTTGGATTCGAATTGTCTATATAACTACTTCTAACCAATTGGGTATCCTTTAAAAAGCTATTTGAGTTTTTTACTTGTAAATTGTTACTATAAAACCACACAGCGCCAGCGCCAGGGTCTCCAGTTCAAACCAGATCTTAGGTGATTCTCTGTGTGAAGTTTTGCATGTTATACAGTAGATGCTGCCCTCCCTGTGGGGGCATCGCATTCAGGATGTATTCCAACCTCATGCCCATAATAAAACATCTAACAAATCTATAAGAATAATTTGCAAATATTTCCCACCTTTAAACCATGGGGGGGTACAAATATTTGCACTCAACTGTCTGACCCCGAAGAATCGGTTTTGCCATAGAGACACGTAAACAGGAAGGAGGAGTTTACGAAAAAAAACATTGTCATGTCTAGAGTGTGGACTTCCTCAGGCTCTTCCCCTTCAAAACAAACCTTAATGCAATAATCCCAGCCATGCTTCCGGTTTTTGAAACCTAGAGCTAAAATTCTGTGTACAAACAGTTCAATCATATCCTTGTAAAGTACCAAAAGAGCTATTTGGTAGCTATCACATAACGCCAACACAAACATAACACCGACAGCAGACTATCGGCATAGACACACACATGCATTACTTATTTAAGCACTTATATAAGCAGCACCACGGGAGGTAAAGGTCACAGCTACCGCATGTACTAGAAGTTCAAACTTATGTGTTTTACAAAGACTTATTTTTTTCCCCCTCCAGCTGTTTGGAATGTGCACTCAAGCACAATGTAACCTACTGACTTGAGAAAGAGCTTCACAAATAGGAAACAGTATAAAACGTGGACGTCATAGGACGAGGCGTTAGAGGAGGAATGCTACAGTATAATGTCCCACAGGTACAGTAGTGGATCTGCATCAACAGGAAAAATGCAACCATCTGAAGCAGTTAACTTACATTTTACTGCTCTATAAAAAAACATAACAGAATATAAGATATTTTCCAGGAAGCTACAAATTGCAAAGGAAAAACAAAGATGACGATTAAAGGCCACAGGTCCCATTGACCAGCAATGCTGTCTTTAAGCTTTTGTTTCGTGATAAACAGTACTGATAGGATATCAGTTGACAAGAAATAAGGAAGGAAGTTTTGACGTAATATTAGACGATGGGCTTCCAACAGGCGAAGGGTGAGGGAAGGAAGTCCAGTGACCTTCCTATTGTTCACCTTTTGAAATCTGCAGTAGAACCGGGGTTAGGGTTTTCTGCTTTTTGTTTTTTGTAATCTGTCTCTCATCTAAGCACTCAGCTTGATTGTGCGAGTTTGGATGTGGGATCACATTTAAGATCAATCAACACAATGTCTATAGACAAGTTCCTGAGTTTATAACAGCTATTGTTCCAGGATACAGTAGTTATGGACAAAGCAACTCATTTTCAGAGGTTAAGTGAAAGAAAACATCCTTTCCAAAGAAGGTAAGCTATTTGAATCAATGCAATGATGAGAAAATGTTGAAATGTTGATTACAGATGTGTTAATTTTACGCAATCTTTTACGCCATTCTGTCATAACATTTACACATTAATATTGATTATCAATTATATACCTGTAAACTGGTGACAGGATCATGCACACCCAAGGCTCACCCATGCCAACAAGGATAAAATACCAGCCCAGCCGGTAATATCCCAAAGAAAAGACAATATAGCACAAAAGTCAGCGATGGCCACGATAGACAGATACCAAAACACCAGTGCACCACAGCCCACTGGGCCAAAAGGCAAAGAGCCCAAGGCCAAGATCCCAGACTGATCAAGCACCCAGGGGATGCTCCAGCCAAATAAGTCTGATCCATGGAGAGGCCCCACCCAACAACCCACAGAACTCAAAGGATCCACTGCAAACAGTCTGGTGTCAGACACTTGTGTAGCCATGCTCCAAGGGGCCGGTGGCACAAGGAGAACCTACACAATACTGGGCATAATATTTTGCTGTGTGATGTTATGATCGGTGTGGAGAAAAATTGTTGGGTGGGGCCAACAATTGGCGAACAAGGCAATTGCAGTCAAGAAACCGTCTTCTGGTCATGATCTTCAGGAAACAATCAATCAGGCATGGATTGAGAGAGTGACAGAAGAGACAGACACTGCAGCCAGATCCAGCTTTTTGAAGAAAAAGAGACTTCATACTTCATACTGAGTGTTGCATAGCAATTGCATTGCATAAAATTACAAATTATTCTAATTACCTTGATTGTTATTATTTTAAAAATTGAGCTTATGATTAGAACATTAAATTGTCTCAATCTCAATACTTTTGGTCACTACTGCATAGTCTGCATAGAAAAGGAAATACAAACTGTGTTATGTAAAATAACATAAACTACAGAACTCTTGTATTCTCCTGTAGATTCAGCAAATGCCATTTAATTTAATTAACTTGCCTGTAGCTTTCAAATACATGTCACTGCTTATTTAAATATAGACACACCCACGATAAACCATATATTGAATGGTCTCATGGTGGCTGGCACAAATGTATTAGTACTGGTTTCATAAATCTGTATCCACTGTTAACAACTCGAAGATTTCGGGTAAATAGGTCAGTTTAGTTCCTGAATGCACTTTTGTCCGAGAAAGCGAGATAAGCAATACTGCATTGACTAACACTCTGACTCTGTTGGCATTTCGCAGGATTTTAACTTGGTATATCCATGAATCTGTTTGCATTTAACACTAATTAATTTTAAAGGTCATTCTGTGTACCGTACTTTGATTTAACAAGCCCCTATGTAAAGGTGAACACGTAATACACACAGCTTTATTTTTCACCACTACGAGCTCAGTGGATGTAAAGACAAGGCCGTGCTTAACTACTGTACACAAATCTAACCAAACATTTGTTTTGAAAAATCCTACACTTTGCATTGGACTTTTCATAAGTCCAATATACACAAATATCACGTGCCAACACACCATTGAGAAATGAGGGCCTGGCTGTTTGTAGCATCATAAATAAAAGAATAGTGTTTTAAATGGACCGTGTATAAATATCTTTTTTGTGTGATCAGCACCACATTAATCAACATCACATCTCTGTTAGCTTGTGAGTTTGACGCATGTCTGCCATGCTCTGTCATTAACTACATTCTAATGAGCAGATCCCTTCACAATTTTCCATGAGTCTTTCTAAATACTCTGGCTGTGTTAGATTTCCTTAAGCAGGGATCATTAAATAACCACATTTTCCATTATTTTATAGACTTAAAGTAATGGCTTGGCCGGTGACTGTGAGATACAAATATCTTATTTCCTTTTTTTTTATAGCAATTAAATTTGCTTAAATGACATTAAAGAGTAAATACTGTTTCAATTGATTTTTTTTTTTAAGTAGCATTTTTTAAAGACTATACGAAGCAGTGCAACAACACTGATGAAATGTGAGCCTTTTTACGCCCTGATCCTAGTGAGCATCACGCAAGAAAAAAAAAAAGATCACTGGCCCATAAAATCCAGGGTCATACAATATCACAGCCAAAGGCTACCCACAATATAAAGTAACAGCTAATGGCGCACTACTTTTCATGGTCTTTTTATATATCTTTGCTACTGTATGGCATGAGCAATATAATAAAATAATAATAATAAATTTAAAACAAGTATTATTCTATATGAATCAACTTTACATTAAAGCACTGAGGACAGCATTAAGAAATCACGGAAAAAACAATGCACAGATTTCGCCCATATGCTTCTCTTTTCATTAATAAGACTAGCAAGGTAATGAATATTTTAATAAACATTAAAAGCTGCTATATAACCATACGTGCTTGTTAAAGAGGAAGAACAAGTAAATCACTTCACATTTTATAGATCCCAAAGAAAAAGGAATCCATAGCTTTGAATCTATAGACATCTATATACAGAATTTACGCAGATGAGTCACCACATGTGAATCACAAAAGTGACTTTATTGGTTACAACATGCAGCATCATGCTTTTTTTTCACAAACATGAAATATTTATGAGCTCTTAGATATAAGACATAGGTTAACCAAATACTCTTAGTGATTCACAGTGTGGTGATGTCATCAGGGACCAAGCAGAAAGCTGATTGGCTTAGGATTGGTTTCAGTGCGTCATGCAGTTACAGCAAAGAGCGGTAACACCTCTGACACTGATGTCTTTTCCCGCTTTGGATTTTTACACGTTTGCTATAGAAAACAATGGCCCATGCATCAGCGTGACACATAAAATCACTGATAAATGCTCCCCATTTCCACTGAGATAAAACTGAATATTGTAACTGTCTCAAACAACATTTAATCCTATTGTGTTAGTAAAATACCAAAGACCACGTAAGAAGACTTCTAGTTATGAATTGCATCATGGTTACCGGCCAAGGTCAAAGTACAGTCATCTTGCACGGTGGCAGCCATTTACTGTAAGGTGCTCAGAAATCAGCTTTAAACACAGATTAGCGGGTATGGTTGAAATTTAACGGGTGTTTCGAATCCATTTTAAACCTCAGCTGGATCGGTAATTGGGATTCCCTTGTGTGCTGTGAGAAGGAAGGTGGAGGCTATTTAGAGGTTATACAGTGATATGAATCAATGTAGTGAGGAGAGCTGTGGAGGTCTGGCTCAGTTTCTATGGCAACGTGTAGCCTGTCCCGTGAGGCCAGCCTCAGCACCAGCTCGAAGGAGGAGGAGGAGGAGGAGGCTCTCAGAAGAAGCATGGCACAATAACCTACTTCCTTATGTATGTGCGTGTGTTATGGTAGAGAATATTGTTCATTCACTACAAACAAAATGTGCAATTTGTTTGTAAAACAGAATGCAAAAAATAATAATAATAATAAAAAATTACGAAAAATTACAATACAACATTCTCTGTCAGGCCACACCAGCAATACTACATTATAAATGTAAGATATTATTGTTTGCTACTTTTTGCTACTATTCACACTACATGATATTTACCTAAAGCAAGAATGCAGGAATCCAAAGCATATAATCTGCAGGATGCTATGATGTAATGATGCTGATCCCCTTTACCCCAGCACCATCAGCACCACCACCACCACACCCCTTTATCACTTCTAATACAAATCTAAAGGATGTGAGGACTCACCAACATGAGTGATAACGCAGCCCACGCGCTCCAGGAACTCCTGCACGGACATCTCTTCCTCCTCCAGCCAGCAGAGCATCTCAGTGCAGCCAGACTCCCCTCTCCTCCTCTCCTCTCCTCCTCTCTCCTCCTCTCCTTCCTCTCCTCTCACACAGAGCAGCAGGCAGCCACTCCCAGCCGGTCAAACACCTCTTAAAGAAAAGAAAGCAGCCGATCCTAGAAGAGTAAATCCTAGCAGAGGCTACAGGGACTAAAGCAGCAGACTAGTGATGCTCATAATTCATCGTCCTCGTGTAAACGGTGTTCAGGAGGACTTTAGAGCCGGTGCCGTGAGTCTGATGCTGGGAAACGTATCACAGAGGAGCTACCTGCCTACAGGGAGACAGGAGGTTCCATTCAATCCCACGTGCAAAACATGGAGCAGTGGATTCACTGGACTGGAGCTGGATTCCTCAAACTTAAAGGAGCATATATTGTATAAAGTATATTAAAATGTAGGGAAAATGGAATTTAAATATAAAGAAAAACTAAATACAAACATGTTATTATGAATCACTGGAATAACATTTATTTTATTTAGTTTTTCTTCATATCAATGTCTTTATATTTAAATTCTCTGCACACGCTTTGTAAGAAAAAAAATATCAGCACATGTATATGCAATATATTACTTTGAATCACTAGATCACAAAAAACATGAAACGAACGGATTGTTTTGATTGGAAATTATTATTAAATATGGTGCACGAGGAAATTGCATGATGAAATTACATTAATAACAGTGGTACGAATGATAACTATAAATACTATATACAATCTTACGAATACCAGTCAAATGAAAAAATTTATATTAATCATATTTTAAGTAAAATAGTCAAATACTAGCATTAGTATACAGGCAATTAATAATAATAATAATAATAATAATAATAATAATAATAATAATAATATATTCACTTTTCATATATTTGTACATATAAGTTTTATATGTTTTATATTTCTTACATATTTCTCATACATATAGGTTTTTATATTTCTTACATATGTCTCTTTGATATATTTTTTTTTTATTTTTGTTCTGTTTTCTTATAGTTTCAACTATTTATTTCCTATGTAATTTATTTTTTTTTTTTTTTAAACACCAGAAAGTGTATGTGTATCTAAAGTTAGGCTTATGTACAAGATTTTCTTGGGTCTAAAATGCACCAGTGTTTCAGTGGAAAAGTCTGTGCCAGAGTTTAGATGGAGCTTTTGTGGATGAGTTATTATCATCTCCATCAGGCTGCTGCCCTTGGGAGCTCCTCGATTGTCTTGGAAATGCACAGTATGGGGATGCCATCTGCGTACCTCCCATTAGCTCACTGATGTAGCTCACTGCTACGAGGCCAGCTCTATCAATTATGTGAAGGACAAAAAGCCAAATATGAAAACCTGAAGCAGTTGCTTTAAATGGCAATGCATTTCAATGGGCATTATTCTCCTTTACGTAAGATATCACGCGACAACATTGTTAATCATCACAACGATGTCGTTAATGCTAATGAAACGTTTTTAAATATGGAAATTCATCCCAAAATAATATTTAAAAAATAGAAATGTTTAAACTTTGGGCCAAACCTATGGTTCCCGGTAGTTAATTCTTAGTAGTGGAGGGTGAGGACCAGCACTTGCTAGCTAGCTTAGCTGCTGCACGCTAATTGCTAACCTAATGCTAATGGTGTGTTTTTATGGGGTGAGTGAGGGGTGTATAAGAGCTGTTTAGGGCAGTATGGGTTACTGTAAATAAACAGTCATTTGGGACTACCTATGACACGGCATCCAATGAAAGTTAGCAACACAACAATAAATAATTATATGATTCCTGTAGATTTTGTGTAAAGTGTAGAGACAGTATATCAATCAGAAATCCAGAAAAAAACACATTATATAATGCATTCCAGTGAGTAAAATAAGTAGCTACTCCTACCAACCAACAATAATTCTAAGTCTCAATAATTCTCCCACAGCCTGATAATGTGCTCATGTGGTACACATTAATTTAAGAAGGTCCTCCTAACAACACCTTATGTCCCTATCCTCCATTCAAACCTCACCACCATGGGCAAGACCAAAGAGCAGTTAAAGAACGTCTGTAGGCTGGAACTGGCTACAAGACCAGATCAGTCCATCAGCAAGAAGCTTAGTGAGAAGGAGACAACTGAGTGATTTTTCACAAATGGACGAAATACAAACTAACCATCAATCGCCCTCAGTCTGGAGCTCCATGCAAGATTTCGTCTTATGAGGTAAGGATAATCATGGGAAATGTGAGGGATCAGTCCAGAACTACACTGGAGGAGCTTGTGAATGATCTCAAGGCAGTTGGGACCAGTCACCAAACAAACTATTGGTAACACAATACGCCGCGTGGATCGAAATCCTTCAGCAATGCAAGTCCCCTTCCTCAAGAAAGCACATGTACCAGCCCGTCTGAAGTTTGCCAATGAACAGAAAAGGATTGGGAGAAAGTGCTGTAGTCAATTGAGCTCTTTGGTATTAACTCAACTCACTATGTCTGGAGGAAGAAAAATGCTGACTATAACCCTTAGAACACCATCCCTACAGTCAAGCACAGAGGTGGAAACATCATGCTTTGGGGCATTGATGGACCAATGAAAAGGGCCATGTATTGTAAAATCTTGGATCAGAACCGCCTGAAGATGGGTCATGAATAGGTCTGAAACTGCGAGTTGCCAAGCGGCAGGCAAGAAACCTTATAGATTTAGAGAAGATCTGTATAGAAGAGTGGACCAAAATCCCTCTTGAGATGTGCGCAAACCTGGTAATAAACTACAACAAACGTCTTACCTCTGTTCTTGCCAGCAAGGGTTTCTCCACTGAAGTACAGAGTACTAAGTGAAGATTTCAATAATCAATATATAACCTTTTTACTGTGTGCTTTTTCTGGATTTTAATTGATATTCTGACTCTATCCTTTAAAATAAACATATGATAAATTATAGACCATTCATTTCTTTATAATTGGGCAAACTTACAAAATCTACAGCGGATCAAATAATTATTTTCCCCACTGTAAGTGTAGATACATAATACATACATACATAAACTAGATACATAATATTATACTTTTATACTTCTATACCGCTTATCCTGTCTATATCATGGAAGATTTTAGGCACGAGATGGGGTACACCATGGACAGGACGCCAGTCAATCAGGGCACACACACATATATATACACACACACACACTTCAGGCAATTCGGGAATGTCAGTTATCCTAATCTTCATGTCTTTGGACTGTGGGAGGGAACCGGAGTACCCTGAGAAAACCCACCAAGCATGGGGAGAACATGTAAACTCCTTGCACACAGACCCGAGGCAGGAATCAAACCAGGATCCTGAAGGTGAAGTGCTGACCTCTACCCCATATTATCAATGGTCCGTGATTTATTCGGGAGCATTTTGTAGTGAGTGAATTTACAAATTGCTTTTTAAAGTTGGATGTGCGTTTTTTCCTGATCCACTCTTTCCTTGTTTGCGTCTCATACAAGGCTCATCATGGTCTTAGTAGTTTAACCTGTAATATTTCTATCCCACAGATTTCTTTTTTTTTCAGTGAAGTTAGCAAAAATCCTCAGTGTTCTATTAGATCCAGATCAATGTCATGTTCATGAAAATAGATCGTTTGACATGGTGAACTCTCTTGCTGTAAGTAGCCATTAGAAGATAGTGGATTTGTATTAACAAGCCCGAAGTGTGCCAAGAAAACATTCCCCACACCATTGCACAACCTCTACCAGCCTGGACTGTTGACACAAGGCAGGTTGGCTTTATGGATTCATGCGGTTAACACCAAACTCTGCACAGTTCTGATTAACCTCTATAGACCATCGTGTGTAATAATCCCAGGAGATCAGCCGGTATAGAAATACTCAAACCAGCCCACCTGGCACCAACAGTCATGCCGCAGTTAAATCACAGATATCACATTGTTTTCTCCAAGTCTGATAGCTGATGTGCTTTTAACCCATGACTGTATGACATTATGCATCATATTGCTACCACCCAATTAGCTGATTAGATAATTACATTAATGTGTAAATATACAGCTGGTAGATTCCTACCCAAGAGCTTGGTGGAAATAAATACTATGACATGCCAGATTTTCATAAAACAGATCAAATTTATACACTCAGTGTGATACACTCGTAAGTGAAATGCTGCTCTATTAAATATAACCCAAAAACCTTGACAGAACAGACATAAGAATTGAAACTCAGTAGAAACCCATGACAGTAGTGGAGCAATGGTACAATAAAGATGAAAAACAACAGTTTCCCCTTTTTTGCCTAGACTACTTTGAGTTTACATAAACTTGTGATTTTCTCAGAAGAAAAAAAATGACATACTGTTCTTTGTTCCTCTCAACAGAGTTCTCCAATTTAGAAAACACTTACTGCATGTTAGTAAGTGATGTACAGTAGATACGCATATCTGGGCTTACATTCATCTCAGTGTAACATTCATGTAAACATGCTCCAAATACAGTACATATATACCAGGTAAATTATACTGTACTATTCTCATTGGTATAATACATAAAAAGATATCAGTCTGATACAAAGCTATAGGTATAGTATTATTCAGTTTTATATTAATACAGTGCTAAAACAAACATTAGGTACATGCATCAATAACCGTTAAGAGTAACAGAAAATTCACATGGAGGTATTGCGTTTTCACCATAATATTATGGGTTACTGGTCTTTGCTTATGTTTGCTGAATGTGGAATTCTTGAATAAAAAGATAAATTATTAAATATTTAAATTAAAAGCAATTCATTTACGTAAATTAACTATTTTTCAATAAATACCTTACTTTATAATATTACATGCTAATTAATAACATAGATAAACTTATTAAAAATCAGCTTCACAGTGGTCTAAAGGGATCTACTTTTTTTTTTTTTTTGTTAGGAATATGCACTATTCATGCTGCCTCTCTCCTGCTGATGTGAAACCACAGGTGTAAAAGGCAGGACTGCTATTGAATAAATTGATCCCAGGTCGACGTTGAGGTTCCTTAAGCCGTTCTTCTCACTGCATCAGACAGCCACCGCTGGGGAGAAAGTCATGGACGTACGTGACCACGGCTTTGGACAGATAGGTCATAGAGCCATAACTGCCACTGGGGGCGCTGTCGTAGAAGAAGTTGCAGATTCCTGTGGCAGGATCTTTCTCCAGGAAAAACTCATGGGCCCCACTAGATTTCTGCAAAACGAATGCACTGGTTGACTTATAAACAATGGTGAAACGAGTATGCGAAATATTGGTAGGTTCAACTCTAGATTTGTGTCTTGAAGATTTACTGCAAGCTGTTACAGTATCATATGATATCAGGATATTTTTAATTAACAGCTTACATTAAATGGAAAAACCCACATCAACCTTTGTATCACATACATAAATATTATTTTTAGATTTTTAATATTAACATCTTATCAAAGACATTTTACCAACTTGCAATAATTAAATACTTTTTTTTTTTTTAATGTCTTGAGTTTCATGATGGGGAATGTAAACGTTTGTACTTATTTTTCTGGAAGGCCTATAAAAAGAATATTTCTGCACTGTACCTGGTCCTGCAAGAAGAATTCATTTGCCATCTGAACAATTCGATCAATGTGAATAATTCCCCCAATGTTGGGGATCTCCATATCAGCCACCAGGGTGAGCACCATGATGGCCTCCACCAGCAGTTGCCGATATTCAGGCTGGGGAACGTGGTTCAGCACGGACTCCACATGCACAGCAAACTTAATCTCGCCTTCCGTCATCTATAGCACATGCACACATGGATTTGTAGACTTAATCCACATCTTACAAACTTACATTCATGTCAACGGACGCAATACAACCTAAGTAAGTTCATGAGGCAAGGGAAAGTGTTTCCAGTACCTCACGGGTGGTAGAGGAGGGCAGAACATATCCTGCGATTGAGAGGCCGTGACATTTCTGCAGGATCTTCCAAACTTTCTGGTAGAAGCCCATGGGCACTCGATTAATAGCGCCATCCAGACGGCGTCTCCTCAGCCACTGCCCCTGGCGCTCTTCCCACTGCAAGCGTGAGTCTCCTGTACCTGTGGGTGACATGACGCCACTCGGGGTCGAAGGACTGCTACACCTCTGCATCACATATACATGGAAATACACACAAATTAGTGTATGTCTGGGACAAACAATTGGATAGGAAATTCAAAGGAATGGTGACACAAGATGAAAAGTGGGACATATTTTAAGGGGGAATAGACACGAGTTTGAAAGCAATAACAACATATTTCTCACAATTACAATAGATTTTTAGTCATTCAAGAGTGACCTTACAGACTGGAGTGGTGCTTCCAATAATTTGTCAAGCCATAGCACAAGTAATGAGAACTACTTTATATCTCATATCACTTAAGCAAAAAAGGAAATCAGACAAAGCTCATGCATATCATAAGCAGCAACAAACTGTAGCAGTTTGCGTTTCATGTCATTTATGCACAATAAGAAGCATGGACCAGGACAAAAACGATTACCGTGGAGCGAGGGGATGTGACATTACTGCCTGCGGAATAACCGCCAGTACAGATCTATGAGACAAAAGCAGAATGTTTGCAAATGAAACGATGAAACAATGCTGTAACATGAAAGCTGCTGGAACATCCAACATCTATCTGCAACAGACATCATTACTTTGCACACTCAATGTATGATTTCTTAAACTGTAAGACAAAGTGGTTAAAAGACAGACATTTGGATTAGATGAGATACAATTCTAACACTCAGAATAAAGAAGACAGTGAGCCAGGTGCAACACAAATCATGTTTATGAACTGTGATGAGTAGAAAAGGCGAATCTTGTTAAATAATAATAATAATACTCTAGCATGATCTATACCAGGGGTTCTCAAACGTTGTGCAGTCAGGGACCCCTTTGTGTGTAAAATATATTCCATATCCCAATCAATGCACACTATTATTTTATGAACTATTCAAATACAATAATACAGGGTGAGCATAAAGTATTTCAGTGACTACAAAGAAATATTATAAATAAAAAATATTATATATAAATTTATAAAATCTAATCTCATTAATGTGCCCCTTGTGGATGTTAGAATAATAAATAAATATGTAAATATTTAAACTGAGCCATATAATTCAATAACTGCTGATTATATATGCAAGATATTTTTGGAAAAATACACAAACAAATATTAAAACTTGCATTTCACAGGTTTTCACACTATGACTGTATGACCCCTTGGCTGGGATTTGGAATAACCTATGATGGTATTTCCTCTAAAGCTGATAAACTGTTCCATTTCCTTGTTTCTCAACTCTGCCTCATGACTCAGAATTCTGAGAAAAAAGTCAGACCGAAACATTGAAGTGTCCTAATCCTCTTCTTACATGACTGCTTCAATGTACATGTCGGATTTATTTTTCCACTAGGTGTTGGTCTACGTACTGCTATAACATTCGTATTCCTTTTACGTCTATCTAGTTAAAAAGAATTGACTGATATTTGACTGTACATATTCAGACAAGGACTTAGGGCTTTATTAGAGGCATTTTCATTCCTGAACACAGAACGCAATAGGTCCACAGTGACAATATTTATAGTCTTAAATAGTTTGGGGCTTATTGTAAATATAAAAGCTTTCCTCATTGAGAATTCCATCACTGTAACAAGCAAAAAATTGCAGACCCCTTGGAGATGCTTTATAAACCGTGACCCCCACTTTGAGAACCGCTGGTCTATACAAAGATTTCAAACTCCAATCTTAGATGGTTGCAGTAAAGCATACTAATGTAAATAAGAATGGGGTTGGTTGGTGGCACACTCTATTGTCTGTATACACATGCTGAAAATTAAACACTCTGACAAACTCAACCTACGCTGATTGGTCTGGTGTCATCCAACTGCAAACAAATAATGTCAAGGTTATTTAAAGTCGAAGAAGCAAAACATTTTTATTACACAATTAACATCATGTGTATATAATTACCATTACAAAATGTTGTCCCCACCCTCACCTGTTTGATTTCAGTCTTAAGCTGCCTGATGCCTGTGCGTTCTGTTTTCGTGGCTCCTGTGTGTCCGAGTTCACGGATGGAAATGGCTGGACTGGTGGCCATGGACTCAGTGGGACGCACTTACACAGGGAAAAAAAAAAAAAAAAAGAGTAATAATACTAGACACACAGGAGACCATATTCATCTTTCATGTAGTGTTAATAAAAACCAATATAATTTGTTCATACGGATCAGCAGTATTCAGACTCACCGCTCCGCTCCACTCCGAACTCTTTACCACTCAAAATGTGATGAAGCAGATTTTTCATGTCTGATGGACTGAGGTTCATCAAAGCTTCAGATGCCTCCTCACCTGGCAGAAAGTATGACCACGATGATTTAGTCAAAATTGTCATCAAACAGAGCAAACGAACAAGCATTCACTTAAAACACAAAAAGAGCAGCTAAGCAAAACAGCTAACAAATTATACATGCATAGCTAACAGCCCTTGATTTGAACTCACGACCTTTCAGGAAACTAGCACAGACTTGACCATTAACAGGCATCCTTACCTGTGCACTGGAGACTACGGGCAAGCTCAGTGGCCATCACCTGCATGATGAGACCTATCCTCAGACGCAGCATGTCTCCAAACAGATTCGGCTGGGAGCGAACATACATGGCTAGATACACCATGATTTCCTGCATGTACCACAAGAAAGATGATTCATCATCTAAACGCCCTTTTCTCTATTTTTATTGTATTCTTTATGGACTACAACAACAAGGATTTAAAAACAGGATAAAAGTACAAGAACATCAAACATATACATAAAAAATTCACTTTTCTATTTTATGATTTCTTACAATGAAGTATTGAAACAAGAGACAATCTAAAAGGCCATAACCTATTTTATGCCAATAATTGATTTTCTATTTTATAGAGCAAATGGGTTTTTAAACCTGAGATATTGTTTCTGTTAGTGCATGCACAAATGTTACATTTAGTAGGATATTAACACAAAAGTTTGAACAATAAATAGAAAAATCCAATTTAGACAAATTTTGACTTCAGTCACAGGACACAGGTTTCTTTACTTTTGAATGAATTACTTAATTATCATTACATTTAGTGTAAATTGCCACTGATATAAAGTACTGTGCAAAAGTCTTGAGCCGCCCCTCATTTTCTTCAGATTAAATGAAATGATGTAGATTCAATTAAAGAAATGGGAACAAATGTTTTACTGTGACAGGCTGCAAAGTGCCTAAATATCCAATTTTAAAAATGATTGTTTATGTAACCACCTCAGCAGCAACCTCATTTCCCCTCTCATCTGTTCCAACCACTCAGCATTCAGCATCACCAGTATAGTAATCACTGGCCTGATCATCTCTTATCATCTGCACATGTTTCTCACTGGTTCATGCTTTAAATTAGATCATGTTTATGCTTGAAACATTCAAGGTGTGGTTTAACGAACAAAAAAACCTTCCCCTGAAACGGGGTCAGGTACAGGGACTGGACTGAAAACAAGAGCCAAAGAGTCAGTCAGGAAGCCTGGAGAACTATTTCTCAAGACTACATTAAAAATACAAGAAAGCCTGGATCTTTGGAAGCAAAATATGAAGTAATGCGGGGTGGCTCAAGACTTTTGCACAAATAATATTAAATAAAAAATATTAATGTTAAATATTATTATTAGTTTGACATTTGTGTTCATTATTATTATAGACATTTGGTTTATATATTTAAAAAGACATTTTAAAACAGTGGGGTTGGAAAGTATTCAGATCCCTTTATCTTTTGCACACTCAGTATATTTATTTTAAAATGGATTAAATGTACATCTTTGTTATTAATTTAAATGGTAATTCATTAGTGGAAACATGGTTTTAGACTTTTCTGCAAACATATTAAAGATTAAAATATGAAATCTCATTTACTGTAGATAAGTATTAACATCATTGACCAAGGAAGTCGGATGTGAGCTCAGGAGCATTCTTTATAATTTTATATTTTAAATGTATACCATGTTGTATATAATTTATTTCATTTTCTCTTTAGTCTATTTTGATTTTGTACATACATACATACATCCTTTTCTAATTTGCACAGTCTGGAGTTTGTTGCATTGCATTTCACTACTGTTGTACTTGTACAACCATATATGTGACAAATAAAATTCTTGAATCTTGAATCCTGTTTGCCGAGATTACCCTAAGAGAACTTGAATGTCTCAGGACAAGGAATTAAATAGTTTCTAAAACGTTGATTGTTCACAGGAGCACAAAACGCATACAAATTATTGTGTACTGTATGTTATTACCAACTCAGTCTCACGGTCACTGCGTGGCTTCACGATCGAAAAACATTCATCTAAAAATGTACATTTATGTTTTTGTTTTTTCGCGCCGCTGCTTTAGGTATCAGCTGTACCTGGGTAAGTACCGCGATGCTTATATCCTGACCACTGGCTTCAAAGATCAGTTTATTCAGTTCTTCAGGTGGGAGAGGACTAAAAAAAAAAAATAAATGGCTAAAGTAAACACTAGATCAAGAAAACTGAAAAAATAAGGTTTAGTATCCATAATGATCTTTCAAAGGAAAGATAGAGTAAAGAAGTGAAGGCTTACACAGTGATGATTTTCTCCCTTGGCTCTGGAGGAAGACCGACTGTCAGCTGTTTCTGATGTGAGATCAGATCAGTACAAGCCTGAGGATGAAACAAGGGTTAGCTTTTAATAACATGGCTAGGCAGTTGTTGCGCGATGGGGAAGAATTGTCCAAAACAAAAGTTCTTACCTCTGCCAATACCTCCACCTTCTTCTTCAAGATACCCGAGATGTACCGAATAAGTCCCCACTCTTTACTGGCTCCAGCTTTGCTGTAAAGCTCCTCGAGCAGAGTGCGCACTGTGGCTCCCTTCTGCCCCGATATATTCACCATCCACTCTGCCCCTCTGTGCAGCCAGGCAATCAATACATCAGAGCGATTCATTCATCACAGATGCTAATCAATCTAGAAAGCGAATTGATTACATAAATTTATGTGCCTACTTCATAGCATAGAGGATATAAAGAATATCAGCCTGGTCCTGTAATGTGGGGCATTCCTTCAGGTGATTCACGAGCGCAGCAAAGTCTGTGTTGCCTTGAGCATCACGGGGCAGGTGAAGGTCTAGAGAACTGGCCTAGGTGAAGATTTTCAGGCATCAACAAAATAAATTAGTCACAAATTTCCAGAAATGTTTCCAGAGCATGAAGTACTATTTGGAGGGGTTAATCTTTCCAGGCTGTTCCGATCATCTCATCTTTACCAATGTGTCAGTTCAGGCAGAATATAAAATATATACAGCAAGTTTGGTCTAATACTGTAGGTGTTGTTTTATTGAAGGCGTAATATTTTGTAAGTAATCTTTCTGAAGAAAGATTCAAAAAAGACTAAAATCCCAGATAAACTCCAGTAATAATGACATTTCCCCAACTTTGCATTTAAAATTGGCTCAAATTAAACAAGGTTTTAGGTTTATTTAGTTATTTTCTTAACCAGATTTGAAACATTTTCAACCTGCCTTTTGGGGGTGTTGATGAGTGTGGTGTTGAGGGTGTGGGAGGTCCAGCAGGTTCAGAGACTTCCGGTGTTTGTTCATCATGGGAACCACTGGTAAATACATAGACGGCTCTGAAAAGCACACAAAATGATGTCTGAAACGGCAGAGGATTATACCTGAAATTAAATTGTATGGAATGTTCTGTCTTCTTATATTAACTCAGATTTTTTTTTTTTTTTTTTACTTAATGGTGAATCTCACTTGTCAGTTACAGGAACTGAAAATCTACTTACAAGCAAGAAAAGATACATCTCATTCAATATATCAAAAGAAATATCAATTTATAAACAAGGGACGGATAACGGTTTTGGTAGGCAACATTTAAGGCTTACTCGGCATGGTGTAACCCTGAACCTGAGCCATGAGTGTCAGGATGTCCCTGGTAGTGTGCTCCGCGCTGAAAACATGGTGCTGCCCCTTCTGGACGGGAGGGAGATGCGATGTTGAGGCTGTGCTCTGTATGAGGTGGGCGAAGTACTGGTCGAGCACATCTTTGGAATCTTCTAAACAGGAAATGCAATAACAAAATAACTCCTGAGCTTTCTGTATAAGAAAAAGGATCATCGATGTTAACAGACACTATGTCATGTTTTTAAGCAGGAGATGTGATGCCTGGTAGTCAATATAAATACTCGCTAGTGGTGCAAAATGCATGTCTGTCATTTTGAATGAGGAAATTTTTTAACATAAATTGGATAACTCTCGTAGATTAACTGAATCAACATTTAAGCCAAGTCTGCAACTGCTGGACAGTAGGGTTGCACGATTTGATATTAAAAAAAATAAAAATAAAAAATGTTGATAATTTTGACATATATTGTGATTGCGATTTAAACGGCGATATATATAACTATTGAACGCACCATTAAGTATTTAATTGTATTTATCTAGGTTAACAGCAAATAATGGCACAAATGATCTCATTAAAAGGATGTTTGACAATTTATTAATTCATTAAAAAAAAAAAAAAAAAAAAAAAAAAACTCTAATCATTGACAAACTCTACATATATTCCTGACTGTGCATATATTACCTGTAATAAATAGCAGCATTTTGCAATTTAAATAATTGTACATTTCCATATTACACATACAGTACAACAACATATATTAAATAAGTAAATATATAATAGAGCTTTATTATTATTTCCTGCCATTATATATTTTGGCCTCCAGTTTCTGATCTAGACATCAGAAATTTAAATAAAAGTGAAATACCAGTGCTGTAAAAATTATGAACTTCACTGTCTTCATCTTCACTGTAGTCATCATCTTCATCTTCAAGGTTCTCCTCTGAGTCAGCGTCCATAAAGCTGAGTTTGGTGTGGAAGGAGGTAGTGAGGAATGTGGAGAGGTTCGCCAACTGAACTCTGCAGGTCAGAAAAAGAATGTGAAGTACTGGAATATTGCAGAAGATGGAAATATGAAATGTAAGGGTAAAAGAGCTAGCGTATCTGCTATAACACAAATAGTTTTTTACCTGACTCCTGCAAAATAGCCATCTTGGAGCTTTCTCAAAGTGGACAAGATGCAAGGATCGATGGTTTCACCATCCTCCACTATAAAAACAAGAAGAAAACTGAAACCTTACTTTCTCATTTGTAGTGGATTGTGGTGCCATGTCTTATAATCTGTGTGTGTGTCGGGGGTGGGGACATTATTTCACTATTACCCAGCATGCTATGTGTAATCGGGAAAGTGAGCGTGGGTCTTCCTGTCATCCGCCAACAGGAAGAGAGGTAGGCCAACTCTGTCCTTAGCATGTCCACTATCATCTGATTATCCAGAGCCAGGTAGAAATGATGCTGATCAATGAACTAAAAAGAAAAGATAAAATGAGTATTTACTTTATTTATTTTTACTTTTTTCTCTACTTTTGGCTAGAAGCAGTGTTACGAAGGGAAATACTGATAATAAATTCACACGTTTTGAATTACAGTAGGGATGAATGATTTATGGTAGAGTAATAATTTTGGATTAAATAATTTTATTTAATTAATAATCTATGATTTTTTTTTATAAGTCCTTAATTTTATAGTGTTAAAAATTTATATTTACCTGTGGGGTAAACGTATAGGTACGATTCCTGATCTCATAGAATTTAGAAGTCCCTAGAACACCAATGTGTCGATACGGCCGTCCGGTCAAATTGAGCCTCCTACAGTTTCCTGCAAATATAAACTTCAGATGAGTGAAGTGCCGCAAATGTACAAAACAGGTCACGAAATGTCATAAATGTGCTAATAAATATGCTCACACACATTGGGAAGCATTCAAAATAATGAATAGGAAATTGTGCAAATACGTAGCATCAGGTAAAATAACCAACAAGCTATCTTTACCAAGCTTGACGTAGATGTGGCTCAGAATACGAGCGGACATGATTCTGATGGGCTGGACTTGGGAGACTGTCTGCACCTCAAAACCATTACCCCTCAGAAGTGCCTGGATCTCCTCAGTCTCTGCTACTACACTGACTAAAACAAAAACAGACATTTGTAAAATCTGTCTGATCGAACAGAACTGAAAAAGTGTGTTGTCGGATTTAGGCTTCTACAGTTATACCAAATATGATTTTTTTTATTTTATTTTTTTTACATTTTTTATCATATCAACATTTGGTATGAGTAACTGTACAGTATGCGTTTGTTTACCTTGGACAACAACATCTGGTTTGAAGTCGGTGGAGAACCTTCTGTTTAGAGGATCTATCTCTCCAGGAGCAAGAAATCCCTGGTTTGAGAAATAAAGACATTTTTTATGAAGAACGACAGTGATGCACATCTACATAGAACGCAGGACAGGAATACACAGTTGCAACATAGGCAATATATATAATGCATGTGAGCTGCTGTACCTCTACTAGCAAACTGCTCAGAATGTAGAGAGACTGTCCCCATAGGTGAGGCAGCTGCCCCAGAGCTACACGGTCCACACTGTGAGGGTTCCTGTATTCTTCTTCAACCTGAAATTTAATAAACACAGCTCTTCCATGAAAATATTTTTAATTCTGGTATGTTTAAAGACATCAGTCTTAAAGTAGCAAAGAGTCTTCAAGATCTAGTAGCATGCTCACAAAAATAGGTACATAGAGAGAGGCATGCCCTTATATACACAAACGCCTATTCGAAATGAAATGTATTTGAGTCACACACTCTGACCTTGTCAGCAGGTACAGCGTAAAGCTCAGGCATCAGCCGGATGCCGTGTTTAGCTCGGATCAAGACCCCGTCCAGCGCCTCCTTGTATTCCTCCACCTGATCAGTGACAATAGTGTTAACAATGTCCACATACTGCCCCCTTGTGGACACAAACAAATATTACCCTAATATAAACTCATCCCAAGACATGATTGCTGTGTGCAATGTTGTTTCATTTGTAATAATACTGCTTTGCAGGATTTATTTTTACATCATCTCAATGATTAATATTTTTTTAGAGTCCAAGATGTAGGGGTTGCACAACAATCATGTAACTCATGTAAAATGACAGAAAACCATAAAGCCTAATTTAAGACCCTGATTCAAAAGATTGTTTAAATTAGAGATGCAATGACACACACGTATATGCAAAGTATTTTTCTCATGAGATCACCTTTATACCTGTACCATGGTCAAGGTATGATGTGTATACCTGCACGTGTTCCCCGTTGAAAACACCATCCAGTATGAGATAAGTCCAAAAGATTGGCCATTCGCATTCAATATTCTCAAACAGCTTCAGCTCAGCTGGGTCATAATGAAGCCGAGAAGGATCCTGTTCACACAGCAATCAGCACATAACCACAATTAAATATCACAGCAAATGAACACAGCAAGAAAAATACTTTCCTGACTAATCCATGTAAAAATTATATACAGTATACAGTACCAGTCAAAAGTTTGGACATACCTCCTTATTCAATGTATTTCTTTGTTTAGTGATTTATTTTCTACATTCTAGAACAATACTGCTTTCAAAACTACTAAATAACGCATATGGCAATGGAGAAAGAAATGAAAATCAGGAAAGATCATTGAATTGATCATTGGTGTGTCCAAACGTTTGACTGGTACTGTACAGTACATGTACATATACAGCATGCTACTATACGCTATCACATGCTACTGGTTGGCACATCTCCCAACCTTACAACAAATTACTGTATATAATGGCTAAGTGAAAAAAAAATTATCTAAATACTTATGCTTACCTCTTTTGGGGTCTTGTAGCCATCTCTAATAAACCGACAGCACCCATAACGTCCCTACAATTTGTTAAACCACAATTAAAAATGTGTTCGATTGAAGCAGGTTTACATATTTTTAACACTTATCCTGTCAAATCCTCAGAACAGGTTACATTGTTAGCTTGTCAGAATCCAAATATCAAAATCATTAATCAAGTAATTTTTTCTCCTGATTTTCTCCCTAATTTAGTCGTGTCTTATTCCCTCCCAACACTGAAGACCAACACAGAGAGACTGAGGAGGAGCTTCTTCCCGCTGGCGATACGGTCTCTTAATCAGTACACCACACAGTACTGATCCATTTGGCACATCCACACATATGGTTTTTGCACTCACTCTGGACATTCTGGACATTCATTTACACTAGTGGCCACTACACAACTGCACTTTTGTGGTCATTAGTTAAATCACTATCACAAGTCACTTTAAATAAATCACTTTCGAGCATATTTGCACGCACAAGACACATGTGGATATGTGGATTACACAGACCCTGGACATTTCCATTGTTATTACCATTTATATCTAACTTCATTCCACACAAAAATCCCATAAAATCTATATCTACTTTGTACAGATGTTTTTCTTATTGTTCTATATTTTTCATATATTTTCTTATATTGTGTATTTTTGTACTGTACAGTTATTTTATTTTAATTTTATTTTATTCTTTCTTAGTTAAATTTACCTTCTATTTTCTTTTTCATATTTATTTCCTATTCATAGTCTTTTATTTTAAGGTCACAAGCAGTTGTCTAAGCATTTCACTGCATATCGTACTGTGTATGACTGTGTATGTGACAAAAAAAATTTGAATTTGAATCATTACGCCACTCCCCCATCAAGGCTACTACCATCTGTCTCATTTGGATAACAGCGCTATCCGCTCCGCTATGAGCTCACAAATGCCCGTTATTGGATTACAGTCTCGATTGATTCGAGAACGATCCCATCCCTCCCCTCTGAGAGAGCTCGGCCAATCAGCTCTCTCCAGATCCCCGGCTGCGGGAGGCTACAGCATCACCTGGGAATTGAACTAGCGATCTCCGGATGATCAGGCGATGTTTTACCAGTGTACCACTCGGAGGGGGGCAATCAAGTCATTTTTAATGAAATGTTGTTAGATTAATCTTTAAAATAACCTTATGCAAAATAAAATACATTAAGAATCTGTGATAATGATAAGTTTGTCTTATTTGTGGTACTCTCAGTGTTAAAACTCACAACCTGACTGCTGAAGTCCTGATGTAACTTGTTTTCATTTATGTTGCAATACTACATACAGTATGTTGTAATGTATAATGATAAAACCGAACACCAAAAAAGGGGTGTGTACCTGGAGCTTGGAGATGATCTCACTCTTAGTAATGTTGACCAGGTCAGCATCTTCAACTGCAAACGCAGGGAAAGAGATAACCGAGAGCAAACCAGCATCGATCTCCTTGGATGTAGAAGCTCGTGGCAGCATTGAGCACAAGATTGACTGGAAACATATGATCAATTATTAATAATAAAACAGCGCTAAGTGGAACAGTTCATTTATTGAACGTGTTCCAATAATAATTTTTCATATCAATAATCATCACAATCAAATGTTTGCTAACCTTTTATGAACAAAATGACAGATCATTCTTTTTTCACATTGACACAAATTTCTGTATAATCCGAAAGTTTAGTGTATTACCTGGCAGTGCTCCACTTCATCTGGTAGAACGTGGATTACAGATTTGGGACTTCCATGTGCTCCAAATAAGTCAAGTTCATCAATGGCCTCCAGAGCAGCCTATAACACATTAAGCATGCGTATAAATCAAAAAGATATTTTACATGCAAGAGAAACCAATGCAAACGTTTTGTCTGCTATAATTTTACTTTTGGAAAAAAAGATTAAAATCCAAAAGAAAAATCATTATTTTTGTAAAATATTGACAATGTCGTCAATAGTTTTTATGCCTTCACCAGTACGGGGTGGCATTAGCATCAAGTTATACTTGTTTTTGCCTCGTGTCAAAGTATAAAATTTTTGTTCTGCGTCAGGCAAAGGAAACAACTAAGGAATTTTGAAATTACTGAAGGTAGGTTAAAAACCCTTTAACACATTATTAAAAACACCTGGAAGTACTGTATAGTGATGAACTGTCAACTTTGTGGAATAAATGTGGTCGGGAAAAAAAAAAAGAATGGCGATCACTTGGTGAAGTTTATGTGTTTAATAGTGAAATTAAGAGCATTTCCATTCACATACAATGTGATGAGAACTCGGGAGTTCGAGTAATCAGTTGTGTGGCCATGAGAAAACCACTCTTCTGAATCACTCAGTCTGATGTCTCCAGATTGAGCCTATATCCCCCCCCCGATTTTCTCCCTAATTTAGTCATGTCCAATTCCTCCCCGTCACTAGGGGGCTCCCACATTAAGGCTACTACTACCAC